>JAEMPF020006621.1:7500-10000 GCA_022496165.2 Catalaphyllia jardinei
TCTCGAATGATTAGTACCCTGCTTGACGCCGGCTAGCTCACAAAATAAGCCATGCGATGTAAAACAGTTACCAGTTACGTTCTGAATAATAAAACAAAGAAAAACAATGATCCCAACTGAGATAATAGAACTTGAAACAAAAGAACGTTACAATGCACACCTTACACCCTTAAAAAGGTTCACGAATCAAAAGTTCTAGTTGCTCTTTTAACTCTTGAGTGCTTGAAGACGTTCAGTTTTTCTATCAGGTAATCGACGCTTAAAGCACTTTCGAAAACTTGTCACACATCAGTCTTTGCAGATCATGTACAGGCCACAATATCAAGGACGTTCGTCCTTACTGTTTCTGCGCATACTTACTGCGCACGCAAATTCACACACCACGCATCAAGCGCGCGCTAAATACACCTAATCGTACCTGTTTGGTACGCTTCGGCGGCATATCAGGCGAGTTTGGTCGACCCATGTGGTTCGTATTCTGGCGAGACGCAGTCAAGCCAAAATACCCATGGCGAGACCAAA
Source organism: Catalaphyllia jardinei (assembly GCA_022496165.2). Taxonomy (NCBI): domain Eukaryota; kingdom Metazoa; phylum Cnidaria; class Anthozoa; order Scleractinia; family Caryophylliidae; genus Catalaphyllia; species Catalaphyllia jardinei. Next base: position 8,023 of record JAEMPF020006621.1, read on the forward strand.
CGAGCCTGATATGCCGTCGAAGCGTACCACAGAGGTACAATTAGGTATTTACCGTATCCAAATTGAGCCCAACATTTAGCGTTACGGTAATAAAATCTGCCAGGCGTAAGGAGAAGAACACCCTAAGTACTTCATGTATCCCTTCCAGGTATTATAGTGTATCTAATACACTATAATAGGGATAAATATACTATGCTACGTTCTAAATACATTATGATAAGGGATACACCAAGTACTTACCAAAAACACGAGTCAACAACCGCTGGCAAACGGGGCAAAAAGTGATGAATGAAAAATAATTTTACTTTGAGTGTTATGCAGTGAGCAAAGTGACAAATCGTGGTGGCAAAATATGTGTAAATCCTTTCTTTGCAAAACTGTTACCGCCAATTGAAAACGAACAAAAATTACAGTATATTAAGGGGAAACGAACACATAGCCAAGTAAATGTCACATGGAAGCTTTAAATACTCGCTTCAGCAGTTGAAACGTTCAGTTGGATGAGCTTTTAATTAAGAGAAAAACTTGACGTTTATGCTGGCAGTTTCAAACTTTGCACCATAAAGAAGACCACTTGCAATTCCACTGGCATTTAACAAATTGTGGGAAGTGGTCGCGTTAAACACAATTGTGGGATTCGCACGGGTGGCATCGCTTGAATTTGAAGTTGACGCTGGCTCTTGAAAACTGTGAGGGTTTTCACTTTGGACAATCTCGGAGCACATCCGCTTGCTTATGATGAACGACATTCTCCGTTGTGTTTCGTGAGGCGTAGAGGCATTGCTATCAAGGCTTTGGACATTGCGATGGCCGCTAAGTTGACCACTATTCGATCGTTGAATGTTGTTGTCCCGCAGTGTGGTAATAAGTGTTTTGCTGTTGCTGTGGTTAGTGTACTTTTCGCCATTGGCATCAGATATCTTCTCAACCATCGCCTTCATGATGCCATTGATTTTCTTGATCCTCATCTTCTGGCTTTTTCCGGAACTTTCCATTCGACGGGTTGTAGTTAATTGCCAGCCAAAATGGCGAATCTGCTAGACACAGCGCTTGGTTGGTGAGCGATGTATTCTTCAAACAGTATAGCCGGGCATCTTTCTTCGTGGTTGGTGGCCCAAATTTTAGGACTGAACTTCCTTTCATTTGCTGAAATTTTCCTTAGTCGTTCCACTGACCACTCGACGTACTTTCCGGCACTTGTAGAGACGATTTTGAAATCGCAAAACGTCAGCTTGTGGTGCTCCTGGCGACCACGGAACCCGAAGTGCTGGCTAATATTCAAGAAACTGGCATTAGTGAGTGCTTCGCCGTCGTATTTTCCGAGGGCTTTTTTCTACCGCATCTCTTCAATCATCTCAGTGAACAACGGTTGAGCGGCATTTGGCTTATTACCTTTCCACGACTTCTTTAGGAATTTGGCTTTTTCATCCAGGGCTTTAATTTATTAGCGTTGGCGACATCTTCGTTACGAATGATGGAGAATCCTGTACTTTTTTTTCCTCTAAATACCGATCAAGGCCTCGTCGAATGGTTTTCAGTGAGGACGGTTCGAATTCGTCTCCCTTTGCTGTACGTATCTCCCAATAAAAATGTTTCAAAAGCCGGGAAGTTTTTTTTTCGTGTAGACTTCAATGGGTTTCTTCTCGTCCTCTGCAAACAAGTCAGTGACTTGATATCATTCTCTTTTTTCACGATCCCACAATGCTTCGCGCCTTGGGGGGCAAGCTTGGTGAGGAAAACCAAAATGGCGGAAAGAGAGGAGGATTTGCGTCTTTCGACAAACTTAAAATCGTTCAATGATGTGTCAAAATTAGGGAAGGTGAAGCTGAAACAAATTTGTAAGAACTTAGGTGTTGACATAGAGAAAAGTTTTGGAAAAAAAGCTCTTGTCAATGTTGTTTGCAATTCGCTGGGTATCTCAACATCAAGCACTGCATCAAGGACGGACTCGAAATCGAATGTTGTTGGCGAGACGTAG
>JAEMPF020006623.1:0-15668 GCA_022496165.2 Catalaphyllia jardinei
CAATTGCTTAAATTGGAAAATTTACTGCGATGATCATACTTCACTTGACTGAGCTTTTGTTCAGACCCAGATTAACTGGCTGTAACAACGGGGTGGCCGTAGTAACAGGTTGGTCTTTACTTAACCCTTTAGTTCTCATAAAAAAATATCCCGCTTGGTAAATAAAGAATTTTATTTTTTATCAAGCACTGGAGCGAGCGAGCCAGAATCATAAACCCTCACAACCCTGAAAACCCTCACAACTCTCACAGCTTTGACAACTCTCACAACCCTGACAACTCTCACAGCTCTCAGCAAGCAAGCTTAAATAACGAAGAAGAACAAACAACAAAGCCAATGTATTAAGCTATAATAAATTAACAACGTTCATAGACAAAATAAGCCAATCATATGCTTGCAACCCATGCAACCATGTTGCATGCATCAACCAATCACAGAGCACAATACCCAGAGGTGTGTATCAACTATGCATGTCTGTTTGTCACTTATGAATTTTACACTAAGCGTTAGTGCTTCATGTCATGTGCATGTAACAATGTTAGGACTATATATATACTCTCCCGCTTCAACCTCCACCAGCATGTCTTGGGGACACGCTGACAGACAAATCAGTTGAAGACAAATTTAGCCACATAACTCATCTAAACACCGGATTTATACCTAGGCGAGTTATTCCTTCTTAGGCAGACAAATACTCCATCTCAGACATTTATTCGTGTCAGACGGATCATTTGTCCTTATTAATAATAATTTAGTAAATTCGACTAATGCAACTTTCCAGTTTGGTCCCTGAAGAATTCTCCCAAACCTCAACAGCTGAGTACATTTTACCCAATATCCCATCCTAGGGAAACTTCCACCTCTTTTGTTTATAACAATTTCTGTTTTCTTTTCCTCTCAACAGCAAAAATGTGTTTCTCTACTGTTCTGAAACAACAGAAAATTTGTTGATGTGCAACCCCTCATACAGTCATCTCAAAAATTATATTGTTAGTACTATAATATATTGGTTGTTATCCCATAGTGATGTGATTATATTTTATACAGTATACATATATGTAGGTCTATTTTGCTATGTTCTAAGTTGGCTCTAAGGCTTAGGGAAACAAAAGGAGGTTGTAATAAAAGTGAATCTTTTACCTTCAGTTAGTATTCTAGGCCTCAAAGCTGGATGTACATGTAAGTTAATTCTCGTAGACTGAGCTTGACCTACATGTATTACTACAGACCAACTATATGTTACAATAAAATTATACAATGTAACCACTAACAGACTTTTGGCAGGGAAACATTAGAATGCTGGGGGAATTTCTTGATGTTTCTATGTTTCTGTGTAGTAAAAGTCACATTACAAAACAGATTCTAAATGGCACCTGGTACTATTACATTTGGTGTCAATCAATGTTGGTAAACAATAGTTAACAGTATTGTTTTTTCTCATCATTTTAGTGTAGTATACCATTGGAGCAGCAAACCATTATTCCACTCATTGATGACAAGACCAGTAAGGTAGAGCAAGACTTGCTGAGTTCTATACCCATGCATTTTAATGTCAGACTTGCATAATCTTGTAAACTTATCAGGAAAGAGAAAAAAATAGAACTTGCTTGTGTAGAGTTGTAGAAACATCAGTGGAAGTTTGTGAGATCTTAGAAATGCTGTGGTAAATTACAGCCATGGGCAAGTTCTTCTGCAGCATATTTTGAGTTCTGTACGTACATGTAAACTTCCAACTTGATTTTTATTTATTTTTCTCAAAATGTGCAATGTAATTATCTTATAATGTAGTTTGCTCTCACCATCATTACATGTATGTCAACAGCTTGTGCTAGTTGTTTGCTTCTGTGTAGTTAAGAAAAATTAAGGCAGAACTGCGCTGCATCTTTTAGCATGCACTTTATGGTGTGTTTTCTAAGTTTCCCCTACAATGTACAGTACTTTACTATAGTTGATAATATTCCTTTAACTCTGTCCCTGTTTCTGGAATAACTTTTTGAGTGAAGTGCTTCATTGTTGTGTAATTTCCACAGCAAAGTTCCATTTGTGTAACGCTGTTACCTGCTGGACATTGTGTTGGATCAGTTATGTGAGTATGTTCTGTGTAATAATATTATATTTTAGGAACAAAATTAGAAAAACATGTAACATGCAATGCAGTTGACCAGAGCATAAGGGAGCAATGACAATTGCAGTGTCAGAAACAGTGGAGTACTAGTGTGCAAATTATGCTTTACATGTATATACTAGTCCGAAGCTTTTAGCCAGACAGGTACAGTGTGCTAAATACTGAAAAAGCTTCTTGTGCTGGAAAACTTGCTATGCAGGCTATAAATGCCTACTTTTAATTAATTTGTTTTGTGTTGCAGTATAAATCGTTCATTTCAGCAGACCCTATACAGCCTGTACAGCTCATTTTGGATGCCCACTTTTTAAATTCTGGTCATAATAACTAGCCTGTCTATATGGAGCTGGTGTTTTTTAAAAATGGTGTCAGGGCGAAAAACAAGTGTCCTCATCAATGCCCTCTGTGTGCATTACATCCGCGCGTTGTGTTGGCTGCCTATAATCAATTCTGTTACAGTAGATCTACTAGAGTAGTACATAATTGCATGTATGTCATTAATACATGTACATCTCTTACAATAGGTTCTTGTTTGAAGGTCCACATGGGAATGTTCTTTACACAGGTAATTTAAAGTTGTTGTAGTGAACAGGTCTGCAATTTACTGCTCTGTAGTTTTGAAGATTGTGAAGCTGAAATTTGCAGTTGTATAGTTGGCCTTCACTTTGAAGGTGTCATCTAATAATTATTCTGTTATGTATAAGTGAGCAAATCAACATGAAGAATACACACATTTGGATCTTTTTTTGAACAAAATTATTATATGCAATTCAATTTGAAATTTTGTAAGTTTTGTAGCTTCTCAGTAGTTAAGTGGCACATGGTGCTTTATGCTAATTAGTAATTACAAAATAATGAAATTTTAGTATTAATTAATTATTAATAGTTTTGTACTTTATACAATGTATCTGGTTATGACAATGGCAGGTGACTTCCGATTAGCAAGAGGTGATGTGAAGAGGATATCATTCTTCCATGCTAATGGAAGGTTTGTTTTTTTTTAGTATTACTTACAAAATTTTAAAAACAGTCACCAAACTGTTGAATGCTCACTTTTTACATGTACATGCTCAGTTTTGTCATCCTTTTTAAGTTAGAAAAACAAACTCCTGAATTTCAACCACAGAAAATTCCCCACTGATGATGACACGGCTCTTTATACAGGTGTATGTACAGCAATCTGTACAATATTTTTGTTGAAATCTGACTACCAGAAACTAATCAGAGACAACAATGTGTTCCTTTCATGCTGATTAAATCATACATGTGGAATTTTGCTTTCTCTTGATAGTATGTGATCTGGAAAAAAATAGCTAGTTTTGTGTTACATTGTTTTAATCTACAGCAGTTTGACTACAGGTACATGTAAATGTAAATATTCTTTCTAGTAGTCATCCACATGGCTACAAGCGCTAAGATTACTAGCTAGTTTACAGGCATGCCACTGAAACAAAGGGCAAATATTTCAAACAAATGTAACAGACACTGTAATTGAAAATCCTAACTGGCAGGAAGCAGACCAGTTGACCATTTACAAAGCATGACCAAGGATTTGACCCAGCAACAAATGCCACTACATGTAGTAGCAGGGTGGTGGCCTTGAACAAGACCCCTGGTTTACAACACCAGCACCCTAAACCATTTGGTCACGCTGCCTCCTTCCCTAGGTTTTCAATGATACCTATATCTTTAATTCAAAGTAGGGTTGAATTAATGTTCTATTACATTATTTTATATCTGATCAGCTAAATTTCATAGACTTCATTGGTACTGTATTTAACACTATTTTTTGATGTAAAATTTGACATTTTCCTCTCAAGTACAGTACATGTATGTAAACAGTCTCTCATCCAAGATAGTTGCATCTCATATAAAAAGTTGAATTATAGTTTTACATGTATCTTGTGCATTTTTAGACTTGACAAAATACAAGAGTATCTCCAGTACTCTACAGTTTCCAGGAAATAAATTTTCATTTTGAATTCTGTGATGTATAGAAAAGTATCATTTAAGTTTTAACACATGTATTTTACATGTAGTCTAAGAAATAAATTTTACAATGCAATCACAGTTACTGTATTCCCTTTTGCTCTTTCAGTATTAAAGATATCAAGAGCATTTACATTGACACAACATTTTGCTTACCCAAGACAAATTCACTACCAAGTCGGGTTTGTAAGATTTTCATTCCCCTTTCAATGCACTAGCCTTTCACATTTGTAAAGCAGTTACTAAGGCTAACTGTATGTTTTCTTGGAATATTAAGGTGTTGTCCTTGTTTCTTTTTGTTTATTGGTTTTATTGGTTTGTTTTGGTTTGTTATTGTAAGTTGTTACTTTTTAAGCTTCTTCCTAAATGACAGGATTGTCTCCTAACTCTACAGGAACAAAGCAGAGAGGCCATCATAAAGCTTATAGACAGGTTTGTGAAAGGAGAGGAGATTGTTCAATAGCTTTTGAATCAAACAGAAATCAAATAAAATTGCTAGTCCACTTAGCAGTTGACAATCCTAAATTTTTGTCACAGGTGGCTCTGGATGAGAATGACATTCTGAAATAAGGAGAATCTAATCAAAACTACAGTCATATTCAAAAAGCCATGAGCATAGGGTTTATAATCTACAGTTGAAAGCTGAAGGAATGGACAATAATCATTGCAATGGAACTTCGTCCTCATCTACATGTATTTAATATGTGTTACCTTTTAAGCTGGATTCTGCTCAAACTTTGAGCAATAAGTGCAAAACTTATTTACTAAAAATCTACTCAGCACAGTAACTTTTGGAATACTGTTTAAAACAAGTCATTTAGTTCATCTCTGTATGTGACTTCGTGATTAGATTCTCAAGCATTCTCGAGATAGTTTATGTCAAAACTTGTAAGCATGCTTAAAGTGTGTGTTGTTGTGTTTTTAACTACACATATGATCTCAGTTAAAGGAGAGGCAAATATTGATTCCAATAACTTAGTTTAAAAATGACCTTGCTCTCCATAAATTCTCTTAGCTCAGTGGATAGAGCACCCGCCCAGCTTACGATTCCTGTTGGGAACTCAATTAATCTCCTCAATCATTCTAAGCAGCATATGGCAGTCTGCAGCCTTTCCCAACTGCAAAGAAGCACTGAAAGCCACATGTACAGTGTAGCTCCATCTTTCTCCATATAAACCAAAGACAACCCACAACAAAGGACTAACTGTCAAAACATCAGCTTTTACAATTCACATTATCAACCCAGCTGAGAAACCCAAATTATCTTTTAAAAATCCTCACTGACGCAGCACTGGTCACAGTTTTTTTAGAAACTTACCCTCTTTAATTATTCTAAAGTCTTGATAACGTCTTCTAAACAGTATTCAAAATATTACAATGCCATGAGGTTTTTTTGGTAACTTAATTTTTGCCATTATTGCTCAAATGTTCTACAGTCTAAATCACCTTAATTTTAATTTTAAGATTTTCAGGCTCTACTTTCATTTTGTGGCAGGTGGTTTTCAAGAGGTCCTGAATATGCTGTGAGCTTGCTATGCAAAGGGATGTATGGATTTGAGTATTTGTTGAAGGAAGTGGCAATGAACTACCGGACCAAGGTGCATATGTAGATCATTGTTCAAATTCCTGAGAAAATTTTGCATACAGTAGAGCCTCTGTATGTCATTACGTGTGTTCCAAAATCTTACTTTTCCTGAAATACTTGTTTATGTTGTAGATCCATGTAAGTGATGAACGGCTGGCCATGTATAGGTATCTCCCAGACATGACTCCTCATTTCACAACTGATGGCCGATCTACCAAGATACATGCCTGTAAGTGGCAGGTAAGAACAGTTGAATGTATTCATCAGTTCTTTGCTTCCTGAACTACAGAACTACAGAACTACAGAATTCCAGAACTCAACTACTGTACTCTAACATTCATAGCTGACAGTTTTTTCTTGGACAATGAAAACAGCCTTGAAATCAACAGCAAATCCATTAAGCAACCAAATCTTAGAGCCTCCAACCATTGTAAAGTGTTATCTCATGCCTCTGTGTCAAGACAAGTCTTTTTGTGATGCCATTCAATCAATATATGAAAATGTGTTCCATCTAGAGGTTCATTTTCAAGTTAATCCAATTCATTTTCGTTTGAAAGGTTTTGCACACTGATTTGTTGAAACAGAGGCACAAGGTAACTTGGATATGGCCAATAATAGCAGAATTCTGACAACCCAAAGGGCCACCAAACAGAGCCCCATACCCATGTAACCTGAAAGGAAAGGAAACCCCGTGAATTAATTTTCTAATGGTTATCATGGCTAGTGGTATTGCTTGTGGATGCATACACATAATGACAACAGCGACATGGCCATACTCCGGTTAATAGGTTGACAGAGACATGCACCCTTAGTTTATAGCATCCTTTGATATTGCGCATCCATGTTATGGTCAGTTAACACCTGTCAAATCAAGGTATCTGTTGCAGTTAATTTTTGGTCTCAGTTAATTTTTATAATTTTACTAGTTAGTTTTTATTCTAACTAGGTGATTCTATTTATTTTAGTTAGTTTCTTCTTACTAGGTGATTTTTCCATTTTTTTTTTGGGGGGGGAGGGGGCTGTTTCTCAAAAAGAGTAACATGCTCACCACCAGCCCTAACCTTATTCCAATTCCTACCTTATTGACCCCCCCTGACCCTATCCCTATCCCTTACCCTACTGACCCCTTATCCCTAGATCTAGTCCCCAGGTTTTTTATTATCTTGCACTCACCTGGATTTGAACTCCAGACCTCTGACTTTTAAGTCCATCTTCATCTCTACTATGCCACACAAGCAATCGTTGCAAATTTGCTTATATTTGTTGGTCTTATAAGTTATTGGTCCCAGACTCACCCTTCCCCTTTGACACAAATTTAACCTGGTTAGAAAAAAACTAACTAGTTAAAAATCAAATCACCTAGTTAGAAAAAAACTAACTAGCTAAAAATAAAATCACCTAGTTAGAACAAACTAACTGGTTAAATTATAAAATTAGCTGAAACCAAAAATTAACTGCAACATATCCACTGACCAGTATCACATCACCATATGGCGGGCTCAAATTTAGAGCTCATTGAGGTCACAACTTTTTTTAAAGTTGGTCCTGCTGACGAAATACTGATTTTTGCGATTGGATCACAAACTTGTGTCAGGCTAATTTGTTGTAAACGTGTACAAGGCTGGGTTGTTCAGAAGCCAGTTAACGCTAATCCGGGGTTATAAAAGGTAGTGGAAGTACGCATTTCTCTTATAAACAAATGTTTTGCACTGCTTTTGTTTTGTTTTTTCAAATCAACATTCTTGCTTAAATCTTGGGTTACTGTGGCTTGATCTGGCTTTGAACAAACTGGCCTAGGAGCTCCACTTTTAGGCTTGGCTTGATCTCTGTATGATAAGAAAAACTGCCAAATACAATATTATTATTGCTTCTTCTACAGGGTCCACCATTTGCTAGATTAGCTGACAGTGTACAGTTTCCTCTTTGCACTTCCAATTTTCACTGTAATCAGAGTAATGCGGCAATGAAGTTAAACATTAATTTTGTTCTCAGTTCTGTTTCAATGACAGCTGAATTTTTTTGGAACAGAACATGGCCACCAATGAAATGTGCAATGCACAGTGGTCGAGAGGGGCATTTTAATGATACAAAAACAAAGCACATACTCTTAAAATAATTCTCAAGAAAAAATTACCCAATTTTGATTGGCTGAGAGCAGTGCAGTTCAAGTGTAACACCAGTGCAAAAAGTGTAACACCAGTGCAAAAAATGTAACACCAGTGCAAATTACACATCATAATTCTGGATTACGGAAAGACAATGAGAAATTTTGTAGGCCAATGATCTCATGTAAAGCAATGATAAAAATTTTGTACAGAAATTCTGAGAAAAGTTTTCTCGAATGCGTAAAAAATGGCTTCAAGACACATCTTTTGGCACTTTTTCCATGCAAATATTTTCATGTTTGTATAATTAATAAGTAATCATACGTTTTTTCTCGTTAAATTTGAAATTAATCTGCACTTGGGATTTTTTCAAAAAGCTGAAAAACTCACTCGTGCAAATTATATCCAAATTGAACTCAAAACCGTATGATTACCTACAGTGTATACTTATATAACTACATTATCTTTGCTACTAGCAGTTTGTTTTCTGCTGTTTCCAGTCCAAAAGAATCTGTGATTCAGAGCTTCCATGTGGTTCTTTAGTTCATCCTTCTGTTATGACAAAGGTCATGCGAATTAAGCCCACAACCATGTGGGTTGCACGTGACACAAAGCCAATGCCCACAGATTTCAAAAGGTCAGGCTAGTCTTTAAATTCACTAATTGTATTATTTGTACTTTAAGTATTCACTAGTTACTGTTATTAAATAGTAATGAAGGTCATAATTTCCCTTGTGAATTCTGTCTGTTAGATGTTACCTTCTTTGAAAGACTGTAAGTCTCATCACAAAAGAAATTAAGGACGTTCGCACCCAAAAGTTCCCACATGCAGATTTTTTTAAAACTTTGACTGCAGGTAGAAGATGATAACATTAGATTAAAAACGTGGAAAACATTCGGGGGTCACCGAACTCGTTTTGAAGATACGGCGTATCACATATCATCCCATTTCTAGGATTTCCAGTCACTTGAGGCGATTCTGGCCGGATTCATTACTATCGGCATTTGGTAAATTCTCAGCTCCGACTATTGCATTTCTAGCTTTTTGATTGGCTAAAAAACTCCGACTATGAGCCAATAGTCGGAGTTTTACGTCATATGGAAAGTAGTGCGCCAAGGTTAAAATTTTTCGCTTTGTAAAATTGTGGAAATAAAAATCGGCGGCAAAATCCGGTTTGAGAATTTACTAAAACAATTATTCCATTCGCCCTTGTCGGATATGAAGTGATAAAAACCAACTCGCGCTACGCGCTCGTTGGTTATTTTATCACTTCATATCCAATGCAGGCTCATGGAATAATTGTTATATATTTAAGTTGAAGAATCATATCTAAGTTATGTGTGTTAAACACTGCATATATAGGCCTATTTGATAGATCTTTGCTATGTGTGTCATTAAATCAGGTAGAATCAGCCTTAAAAAAATACAACTTCTAAGTCACGCACACCTGTATCCACGTACCAATTCGACCCTATTTGAATAGTATATGAGAAATAATTAAAACTTCCCACGTACAGATTTTTTTTTGTTTTCTAGTATAATGCTTGAAATACATGACATGGTGCGTGCCATGTCAGATATAGCGTGCGCATTAGAGATGCGCAGCAGCAATGGGCATGAACGTCCTTGACAGTAATCAAAGATGTTTGTTAAGAATCCACTTAACAGGTCAACATTCACAAGTTCACCTTTAGGCCTACATGTACCTGAAAACTTACATGTTTGTACATGTAGAAGACAGCATCGGTGTAACATGCACTGTACTAGCGTGCAGAGAAAACCCATTTTCAGGTTGTAAGTAGTTAGATATAATAGCGGGGAGGTTATTCTCACTAACCCCCAAAAATTTCATCTGTTGCAAACTACAATTTGTAATTTGAGTTTCCTCAAAAATTGTTCCAAGAAATTTTACTTCCATAACAGAAAGTGAAGAACAGAATCCACAAGCTCGACTGCAAAATCTCTAAATAACCCAGGCTACTGGACAACTTTCATTTCCCCTATGCACTGGTGTGATTAGTGAGGTCATTCATAAAGGAGATACCCATCTTTGAGGAAAGCGATATGAGATGCAGGAGTCCTTGTAAATACAGTATAACCTCTATTAAGCAACCCCCATATTAAGCGGACACCAGCCCGAGTCCCTAAATTTTCTTCCCATATTTAGTCATTTTATTGCACAAAACCCGCAATAAGCGAACATGGCAAGGGCTTTTTACTTCTCAGCTCAGCTCAGCTCTGCTCAGACTCCTTTAACTTTGTTCAGTAATGTCATTTTAAAGCTAGGTAGATTATTCCAGTTTGATGCATTGACTGAGTGGACATTGTGTTATGAGCAGTCTTTGATCTTACACTGTGTTGCACTGATGTTACGAAACGTTCATAATTAACTATTATTGCTGAACATGTTTAGAGTGGACACCCTGTATTAAGTGGACACTAGTGAAGGTCCTAAGGGTGTCCGCTCAATAGATGTTCAACTGTATAGGAAATCTGTTTCAGAACAATGAGGCATCTATCCCTTCAGCCGCAAGTGTCCTCATCTCTTGCTGTAAGCGAACATGTCAATACATGTACATACTCACACATGTACATGTATGTACTTCAGACCAGAGTGGCATCCAAGGGGCTCCTTAGCAATCTTATGCATCACCAAAATAAACATAACGTGTTGAGAAATAAGTGCCATTTTTTTATGGCATCAACTGAAAACCAGCATCAGTACTGATTTATTAGAAAAGAAGTGTTGAAAATCAATGTGAGCCACCTTAAGTATTTTAAAGGTGTAAGAGTCAGAGGTTAACAAAGTTATGTGCAGTAGTCACTATGCATATAACAAACATTGTCCTTGCTTTTTCATTAACAGATATGACAAGGATAAAAAGCTGTGGAGAGTTGTTCATTCAATGCATGCATCAATGGAAGAGGTAATCTTTTTTTTTTTTCAATCTCTTACTCCTTTGTCATTTTCTTTGAGGTCATCTCTGATATTTTTACTCGGCTGGAAATCGTGATTGATTTTTCGTGAAAGGTGAGCTCTGCTTTCACTTTTTAGATGCAATTATCACAAACTATAGCGTGGAAGAGCTTCAAGTGACTTAATTTGTGAGGCTCATGTGACAATTAAATTTGCCCAAATTCATTTAAGAACGTTTTCTCGACTTTTTTTCATTTTATCAAGAGAATCTGTTTCTGCTAGAGTGTAGTAACTGAACTAACCTAAAAATATCACATAAGAAGAAGTACATGTAGTATGTGTGGCACTTGTGGAGTCGTTACAGCAGTTTTTATTGAGTGGGTTTTTGTTTCAGATTCAGGATCTGGTGGGCTACCTGAAGCCATATCATGTTTATCCTAATGTACCACCAGCAGGACTGGATACATTAGAGGACGCTTTTGAACGGTTTGTTAACAAACACTGCAATTAACAATTGGCCTGTTATAGAACTGGTCACACTTGGTATAAGTGCAGTCGCTTGAACCAAAAGTTACATTCCCAGAACAAGACTAGAAAAACCTAGGGGCACCTACATGTAGAACATGTGAGCTTGTGCAAGTTAAGCTTGACTTTTCTTTGTTATGCAAGGCTTACAGCATAACCTGTGGGGCCTATAAGGATGCAACCACTGCCAAAATTCAACATTTGTGCAAGCCAAACAGCATGTATGGTGAATGTTTTTCAATGGGGATAATAAGCTTTATATAATAACCAAATCAATGCGTACGCTCTGATTCGTCAATCAGCTATGGTTTATTGTGCGAGTTAACTCATGGAAACTTGTGCGTCTTCTGAATAATTATATAAAAGCAATAGACCACAAATTTCTATGGTTCAGAGGCATGATAAACCTCTTGGGATGTTGGTAGAACATTCAAAGAATTCATAAATCACTCGCCTGCAGCTCGTGATTTACAAATTCTTCTCAAAACTTGTGGTCTGTTGCTTAAATAACCTCCTGCACGGGCCCACTTTAGCTCTTTCTTGCAATATTTCCTCATTGGGAGGAGTGTGTGACAAACAATGAGAATTTCTGTGTGGGAGGTTACACAGAGACTGAAACAATTAGTCATTGTTCCAGGAATTTCATTCTTTAACTGAGAATCTTGTTCCCTTGAAATTTTTTTTTTTAAAAAGAACGTGATTATTCTCAGACTTCTGCTCCTCATCAAGTGCAGATCAACAGTAGACTGAAAAGATATATGTAATTTTAATGGTGTGGCTCTTGTTCAAAGGGTTAGTGAAAGGGCCCAGGCACACTGGCCTAATGGTCAGCACCCCGGTGCTCCCCCCCCCCCCCCCCCCCATTGTTCGTAGTTATTACACTGTGTTTTTCGGCAAGATTCTTAACTCTCATAGTGCACTTCTCCGCCCAGGTGTATAAATTAGTACAGGTAAACTTGATCCTTAGGGGTAACCCTGCTCTGGGTTAGCACCCTATCCAGGGGTGAGTAAAAATATTCCTACAGCTACCTTACCTTACCTCACCTCACCTCAGGTTACCTTACCTTACAGCTGTGGTGCCTTATGCTACAGAAACCAGAATAAGCTCTGGCGGTATAGAGCATTTGGCCCAACACCTTTCTTGTAATGTTAACTTTTACTTAGTCTCATTGTGACTAGCTATCACCTTAATTTAGACTAAAGGACCTAACTCGCCTTGAAGAGTGTAACTCGTGTAATCAAGATGACTCTGGTGAGGAGAGATTTCAAGAACACGCAGCAGGTTACTTTGAAGATTGTTTAGTGCAAAGTGAACAAACGTCAGAGGAGAAGGCCACACTGACTAAGCTACCACATGTATCTCAACCAGCTCCTGACGAGAAAGGTGAGAAAAACTACATGTATTTTTCCATGCAAAGAGGCAAGTCTGTATACAAGGCGAGAGTCTCTTTTACAGAAGTTAATGCATTCATCCTCTTGCTATGTTCCAAAAGAAACCACCAAAAAAATTAAAATATTATATTTATGTGATCCTTGATCTGTATCTTTCACAGCACTTTCTCTGATGGCAAAGCAACAGAAATTAGATTTTTGATTTCTTTAATGGACCTCATACTTGTTTTGAAAATCCGTTTCTTTGGATTTCTGTTTTTGTCTCCTTGAGGAAACAGTGTGGTTTCCGATTTTGATGCTCCACAACTTTGTAAATGTCACCTGACAGTGTAAAAAGAGGGACCTAAACCGTAAACAGGGTTAAAATGGCAACTGGGATTTGCCTAATTTTTCACTGGGGAAAAAGGGATCTGGGTCACGGGACTGGGGACCACAAATAAAGAATTGGGAATGAGACTGGGATTTGGCGAAACATACATGTAGGCTGGTAAATAAGATTTATGAAACCCCACCCCCACCCCCACCCCCTGCTCCCTTCCTTCGGGAGCCATTAAAAATTGAATTGATGGTGAACGTTCTATCTTCAATCGATCAGGTCAGCGAAAATATTCATATTTTCCTTTGCTAGTGTATAAATCAAATGGGCCAATCAAATGCTAAAACCAGTTTATGTTGGTATAACGCATTAATGTATTTTTTCTACTTTTCCAGTCTTGGCACTGTGCAAAGAGCTAGGACTCGACGAAGATGACAGTCTTGCACCTGTTCCAAAGAGACATAAAGCTAAGATCCCTGGAATAGCTTTGGAAGAAAAAATATCCAGTGCTTCACGGCACTCAGCATCTGAGACTTTTGCTTCTAAGAATGTAACAAACGAACAAGGGCCAAAAACGCAATTATTTTTCAAGGCCAAGACAAGTGAAGATAGGGAAAGTAGGCAGACATCTCTTCAACTTGACAAGACAACAGCATGCCCTCCCAGAACTGAACTGAAATCTATAGATGAAAACAGAACTTGTAAAGATGCCAGTAAGCAATCTTACAGTGGCTCCCCGCCTAAACACGACTATCTTACCACGAATTCGT
Organism: Catalaphyllia jardinei; assembly: GCA_022496165.2. Lineage (NCBI taxonomy): Eukaryota > Metazoa > Cnidaria > Anthozoa > Scleractinia > Caryophylliidae > Catalaphyllia > Catalaphyllia jardinei. The sequence continues at coordinate 13,723 of JAEMPF020006623.1, forward strand.
CTAGCGCATTAGAGGAGGGGATAGATGCCACACTCGAAAATAATTGTGATCATGTCATTGACGGAAAGACGAAGTTACATCACACTGGTTTCTCTGAAAGGTTTTCTAGTTTGGAAGAAACGGGTAACCAGGGGTTGTCTGTAGGAGGGGAAGGATTAGTAGGAAATAGGACAGACTTTAATGTACCTCCCTCCCCGGGGCATATTGAGCCACAACCAGATAAGCTATCCCGGATTCATCATTTGCTGCAAAGTGGCGAACCACTTCCGAAAGTGCTGAAATTTTGAATGGGAACGGTACAGGATGGAGAGAGCAAGTTTCCCTGGAGTGGTAAAAAGTAATTTTCAACGCTTTATGATTGGCTGAAAAAACTGGCGCCACTTTTTCACCTTATTAGAAGTAAAACCAATTGTGACGTATTTACGTCAACTACGTGTATTTCAAGTTTTCATTGGCCTGTTCATTGGATCATCTGTATTTTGTGACTGGCTAGAGAAATAACTTTTGGTTTCGCTTTTACACCACTTCATAGCGTTTCCCGAGTTGCTTTCTACCTCTGTTTCAAAAGGGGCCCCAGTGTACAACTTGCTATATGAAAATGAGTTTCATTGCAAGACAACAAACGTTTAAGGGAAAACTCGTTTCCGTGTGAAAGGTGGCGCAGCAAGACTCGTTTTGAAACAGAGGTAAAACAACTCAGACATTGTCAAACTGAAAATTGCTCTCTATTATCTTTTTATTCACATTTCTATTAGTTGCGGGGCAAAACCAGTTCTCTCCATGAAATGACGAGTATCCCAATATCATCATCATGTACACTTGCGAGCTCTTTAAAAGCTATCAAGTTAGCAGGAGTTCAACAATTTCATTATGTTTTAACAATGTGCTGGTCACTTTGAATCAATTTTTTTGGAGAGGTGTAGAGACGGTTTTAGAGAACTTATTATTGTCCATATTAATAGATTTGTAGTGCAAGTGATACTTTAAGTATTAAACCAAAAAACACAATCCTGATTTTTTATTTGGACATAAGAATTGTATTCAGCATTGAAAAGTTCACGAATCCATTGACTATTTAATTTATTTGAATGGATTTAATTTATTACGCGTGGAGACAGCATATAATAATATAGGTATGATATATGATGATATAAATTATGATAAGATATTCAGATTGTGAACTTTCGCATTTTTATTTTCGGCTTGGGACTGAAACTACAATGGGCTGCAAAAGTAGTTGAGAAACGTTTCGAAAATGACGCTTTTCGATATTAAAGCACTTACTACAACCACTCTATTTTATGTGCATCTGGCGTTAATTCTCTGATACCCCCGGCCCCTGAATTCAATGTCATGTAGGCGCTGTGGTCTGTGCAGTCTAAGAAATAGGAGAAATCAAAATTGTTTGGGGCAAAGGGGAGTGGCAGCGATGTTTTCAAGACGCTTGAACATCAAGTTGTACTACCAAGTGTCTCAACACTTAGGTCCTGTATTATTTCAGCTTACAATAGAGGCTCAGGTGGGGGAATGTCGTTAAAAAGTGTTTAAAAACAGTCCTGAGAAAGTACGCACGCTGATTGGTTAAAAGTCGTGTTTCTATTTAACAATTGGATTATGAGCTGGAGATTTCTATGAGGTGATGGGTGATGAGGCCGAAGGCCGAATCAACTGTCACCTCAGAAATCGAGAATGAATAATCAAATTGTTTTAGTAGAATTCCTACTGAAATTTCCCTCAATAAAGGTTTCAATTATTTCTGGCCTGAGAATTAGCTTCAAGCTTTAGAAAATTTGAGCGGACTGAATTTTCAATTTGACATTTTCAGTTGTGTACACACGCTTATCAGTTTCTTTTAAAAATTTCGAGCCTTTTTAATTCAAGAAACCGTAAATGCCCTCTTTTTAGTCTTGTGAGGATATTTTTTTATTCATTTGTTTTTAAGTGTT
>JAEMPF020006625.1:0-10000 GCA_022496165.2 Catalaphyllia jardinei
TTCTTTACCTCGTGTGGTTCCCTGATTCCCTTTACTAGGGCTAACGCTCAGTTGGTTATTCATGGGTTAAATTAGCACTAAAATTTACACTTCAGAGTTAATTCTCTGTTACATCATTTGTGTATATAGTGCTACGCGGCACAACATTTATATGGAACAAAACATTAGTCTGATGAATAAAAAAATAATCTGTTTAAAAAGACAAAAAATAGTCAAAAAAACTAGTCCATCGAGTGGTGTCCTCCAAGCACATAAGAAATAATTTTTAACACTTAATAACATTGATTAGGGCTGATAACAATACATTCATGCCTTCCTGAAATAAAGCTATTATACTGCAGTAACATTTAACAACCTTTTTTCTTATAATCTACATAATACAGTGCCCAAATGAATCATCACAGAGAAAAACACCATTAATGATTCCATGACATTCCATGTATCTCTTAATGCAGAGGAGTCAACCATTCAAGTGTTCTGGCCTATTTTTGAGAAGTTATATAAAGCTGTATTTGGAAGGTTGGTCAAATTTAGAGAAACATAAGAAATCAAAAGCAGTATACTTCAGCTTCGTACACCTGTGGGTTGGGAGAAGCTATCAGTTATCATGAGGTCACAAAAATAATTATTATTATATTGATTAAATTTTTAGAAACAAGAGATTTCCCAAGGAGCCAAAATCTGAAAAACATTTTTATTATCATCACTTGCATTTGGAGGCTGGATGATAGTTCACGATGTGGTCTTGGATTTGTTTGGTTCAAGTAAAGATCCACAGTACCTAATGTTGGTCAACCTACTCGATGAAATAACATGCTTCAATACGTACTATTACACTGTATTCTTTCGTGGTGGAAACTTTGACAGCTGGATGCAGTCCATGCTGAGGGCTTCCATGATCTTCATCAACTTCAGACGCAGAAACTACGACAAGGCAACCTTAATTCAGTTGAGTGATCTTCTGTTCCATGTATCAGACAACACAGACCTTGGAGAAAAGATGCAAGAGTTCCTGCAAGTTTTTACTGAGAAGAAAAATGAGATACTCCATTCCATATTACAACGGTAGGAAAAATGTTAAACTTTTGAATTTAACTAGGAAAGATACAAATGATAAAGAATATCTAACACAAAAGTATTCACGGTTTTTAAGTTGACTTTTGCTTTGGTAATTGTCTTTTAGGTCCTTGAGACCCTTTGATAAAAGTCTTTGCTTAAAGTTTGCTCTTGTAGCTTACTTAACCAATAAGGAGCTTGCAATAAAAAAATGGGATATTTGAGACATTGTCCACAAAGTTACTACAGTAATAAAACAAGAGTTATATTATTGACTACTTTGTTACAGTAATGTACCTATTTGGGCTGTTCCGCAACTGATAAACACGATTGCCCATGCACTAAGTGGAAGACGCTTCGACGCTGATTTTATGGAATGGTTTTTACCAACTACTTACGAGGATGCAGTAACAAAGACATTGCAGAGATGGCATTAAAATCAGCTGAGTTCCTGTTTGAAATTTTCTCTAATGTATGGATGACGCTTGGCCAAACAGCGAAAGTCCCACGTGGAAATCGTAAATTTCAGGTGTTAAGTTCATTAAACAATTTTACTCAAGCTGGCTGAAGTTCATTTAAAAAAAAATGAATAATAATGAGAAGAACCACTGTAACGAACAAGGAACACTATAAAATTGTCGGAATGAACCGAGCTAAATGTACCGATTGTAAGGCCTAGAAAAATCTTTTATAAGGATAAAAATGTAACTTTTAATTCAGTAGCTTAGCTTTGCACTTTAAGAAGACGCTGATAACAAGAAAATGATGTGTTGACTCTAGACAATATTTAATGCATGATAATACCTTGTCTTTCAGCCATACTATTTCCCAGCTGTGGATGCAACAATGGACCAGCGATCGCTTCCTCTGGGGTATTCATTTCTTGGAAATGAACCGGACCCGACGGTGTGTTGTGACTTGCGTGACTGCCAAAGACAGCAAGCAGTGGACTACAAACGATTAAACTGTGGCCACTCTTTTCACACCGAATGCTTGAGAGATACATGTAGCGACCTTGGTCAGAGTGCGTCAAATGCAGACCGTGCGCGTTTGTGCCCTATTTGCCATCCTCTGCTTGACGACAGAATAAGAGAGCTTTCCACGACGATGGAAAGGTTAGTTAAAAAAGATTTTGAAAGACATCAAAGCTAAGCACAAACTGTCAGAAGGCTCGGTTTTTACTATCAGAAGCCACAAATTCATTTTCCGTCCTCTCTTTATAGGTATTTGGCGGGCGATGAGCTCAACAGTGACGACGATAGCGACGAGGAAAGAGACGATGGAGATGGTGACGATGGTCCCGATAACTTCGAAGACGCGGGTGAAAGCGATCAACAAGACAGCAAAGCCGATTTCTTGAAGTCGAAGTTGTACGGGCGTGCGAGGGCCATGAAACCAGATGGCCAGCCCATTAACTTGTTGCCCAGATACGTACATTCAAGGCAGAAGCCTTTAGTGGAGCAACAGCAACAGCAACTACCAACCACTAGAAAAGAAGATTTCCATTGCCAGTTCGCTGGGTGTACAAAAATCTGTCAATCTGCCGGCGGCCTGACGCTCCATGTTAGGAAAATGCACAGAGTGCAAAACAACTGAAGGAGTATTAAAGCCAATCCACGTCCTTACTTTTAAAGTAAAGTAAAGTAAACGAGCCTTCAATTCTTCTGGCTACGATTTCTTGTTATAACTGATTATTTGTTTGTGTACAAGTCTTGCCGTTTCGTTCGTTGTTTGTAGAAGAACGAACTGCTTCGAATTTTCACTTCGAAGATCTTTTTTTGGCGCAGGCGCAGTTTTGCAAAACAAGCCATTTTACGTCATTATGCTCTAGCCAATCAGCGGTTTTTGCGCTCTGTCGGCATTTTGTAGTTTTGTTAAGGTGTACCGCTGACCCGTAAAACACTATATCGCGTCCCAAAAAACTTATTTCTGCGGTGCCCTTCAGTGTAGCCCCTGAAGGTTAGTTCTGCCTAACCGAAATATTGGGCATTAAAATTTACCTTAGCTGTTCGATCAGCCTTTCATATAGATTTATACTTTATTGAACACTGCTGATCCTGACCTTCACAAAAAACTGGCTTCACTTCGCTACTGTTTGTGCAAGTGGTCCTTTCTTTACAGTTTACTTTTTTTGATATTGGACATCCATGTTATGAGCAACTGACACCTGTCAAAACAAGGTATTTGCTGACCAGTATCACATGACCATATCACGGGCTCAAGTCTACAGCTCATCGAGGTCGCGTGTTTTTTGAAGTTGATCGCTGACCAAATGCTGGTTTTCGATTCAATCGCGGGCTCATGTCAGGTTAACTTGTTGAAAACAGTTCAGGCCCCGGTTGTTCGAAAGCCGATTAGCGCTAACCCACGATTAAACCGCCCAAATCCTCGGAATAAAATTGTCCTTCATTAAATTCTGTTCCTCGAAGCTCGATAAGTACTATCCGAGGATTAAACTAGGGGTTAAATTTAACACACCCAGCGAGGTGGATTAACTCGCTAATCGGATGAAAAAGAAAACAAACAAATCAAAATGGCGGACTTACAGTTTGTTGATTTTGCTTTTATGGCTGGCCTAGTAAGGAAAGAAAGCCAATTCAGACTACCTGACGACGTTTCCAGCATAGATGTTACCAGGACGAGCCCGGACGAGCCATCCCGCGTCTGGTTTTCCCTCAGTTTTTCACAACACGGACTTACCGCTGTTCGGCGATCGGAAAATGTTTTACATTATGAGGGCGAAGCAAGAAATTAAACATCGATTGCCCCTCTCAGAGGTAAAATTCGTCGCCAGTAACTGCTGTATTGTGAAAGGAAAGAACAGTGATGGAATTAAAGGCTTTTTTGGCTTGATTAAAGCGAGTTTTGTTAAAGTTTCGTTTACTGTCGACCTTACAAATTCTTCAAAAGATTGTTTACATGTAAGCTCAATCCCCGCTTTCGCTTCTTTGTATAGTTTATGGCTTTCCTTTTTTCTAGAATCTTTCCCAAACTAAACCTACTTTTAAGCCCATCCAAACTGAAGAGATGATAATCTAAATTTCTAAATTACAAAGAAATAAGGCCGAAAATTAGACTGGTAGAAGTTTTCAAGAGCTCACTGATTTTCCGGCTAATGCATGATTCAGTGAGCATTTGCAACTGGAAAGAAGAATGTGTGGCCTCATAGCTCAGTTGGTAGAGCATCGCACCGGTATCGCGGAGGTCATGGGTTCGAATCCCGTTGAAGCCCTGATTTTTTTTTCAGGCTTCTTCTTTACAGTTGCTTAAACTGGAAAATTTACTGCGATGATCAATCTTCACTTGCGTTTAATAGTATCTTGCACAGATTTTTTATCACAACTCTAGTTTTAATTTTAACACTTTTATTGCTTCTTATAGAAAACAATTGCAGCTGAGCTATAGCAATAAGGCTTTCTCAACAACAAGTTCGTACCAATTATTATGCAGGAGCCGCCAAAATTATCCTTTCCGTCCGCTAGTGCTACACCATTTTCTCCCACCACAAACCGGTTTTACCGGCTTAATCTGAGCTTAATCGAAGGATAGTTAATCGAAGATTAAATCTGTTTCCAGAAACACCGTTTTATCCCCCGATTAGCTATCCCGGGAATAAGAAATTTAATCGTGGAATAACCGCTAACCTCGGGTTATTTAAATCGGCTTTCGAACAACCGTGGCTAGGATTGTTCGGAAGCAATCTAACGCTAGCACAGGATTAAAATTTATCGAAATTATAACGTTTTCTTCTATATAAATGTTTTTTTTTCTGCTTTATTTTGTGTTTATAAAGCTGAAAGCACAAAACCTCACCACAAAGTTACAGAACTCAAATCAAAATTGTACCTTTTTGGGGGTTAGCTTGATCGGGTTCTTAACAACCTGGCCAAGGAGCTACGCTTTTAGACTGGCCTAAATCTATATATTATCTCCTTGTCATGTAACAACAACATACCCAGTTTCATCGGAAATCTATGGTGGGTTCTTTTACTCAAAAGCATTGCAGTATGCCAAGCTATTCGGCGGCATTCGGTGAGTTTTTTTAATGTGGCCCAGTTGTAACAATTCAATTCTTAATTTGCCACTCATCTATTACAACAGTGTGATATATATCAAATATCATTTTAGAGAAGCAGGATATCTCAGCAAGCTCATACAAGCTTTTCTAAGGAGATCCCCTTATTTAATAACATAACTCAACAATAAAATTTCATAATATATGGTGACCATATAAATCTGTGTCCACCAAGCAGCAATATTATATATAAGGGATTTACTTTATCTAATAATCAATATTTTGAAGTATGATCCTCGCAGTAAATTTTCCAATTTAAGCAATTGGAAAGAAGCCTGAAAAAAATCAGGTCTTCAACGGGATACCAAGTTGAAGTCCAGATTTTTAATTATAAAGTTGAAGCCCTGATTTTTTTCAGGCTTCTTCTTTTTTAATTGCTTAAATTGGAAAATTTACTGCGAGGATCATACTTCACCTGCATCTACAACCGCAGTTCAAATATGAATTATTTCATATATACATCACAAACAATATTTTGATTAAGCACGAAAGTTTTTAAGAGCGACTCTCCCTAACCACCGCGTGAGGGGCGGCACAAGGTCGGAAAAATGGATCCCCTGATATTTCGCCCAGAGGTAACCTATGGAAGAATCGTGATATAGGCTTTAGGCTCTAGAGTTTTTACATTTTGGAGAAAATTACGAAAAACCTGTTAAGGCGAAAAATCACAGAAATAAGCTCAAATTTCAGGATCAGATAATCGAGCTCGCGTGAAGGCGCATAGCAAATTACGGCTTTCCGTAGTTTAGAATATTGCTAAGCTGCCTTGATGATATTTTAGACTTCCAATTGTAATTCCGAATTCCTGGAGAGCAAGCGAAGAGAAGCGAAATTTCTAGACTTTGAAAATCCAAAATCCCATACCTTTTTCAAACATTTTAAGACATACTCGGTATTATATAGAATTCTTTCAAAATTTGATTCTAGCAAGTACGAGAGCTTTTCTTCAACGTGATGTAATTTTTTTCTTGGCAAAAGTTATTTCTGAGGCGAGCGGCCCCATGCAAGTTGACCCAGTTTAACCTTTCCTCGTTTAGACAGGAATGTAAACAAATCGACTAGCCTTAATGTAATGTGTAATGTAAATCTTTATTTAAACACGGAGAATTATCAGTTAAGTTAATAATTAAAAATTAAAACTTGTACAACTGCTTTACATGATTGCCGTGCGGGAATCCGATATCTCAGATACTTTCTTAATACCCCGTTTAAACTGCCCAATAGAACAAACGCTTTTTAAATCTTGGGGCAAGTTGTTCCATAAACAGGCCCCGCTGCAGCAAATTTTCGTTTTAAGTAATTAGTATTTGGCTTGGGCAGCGAAAGCTTTCCTTCAAGATTTCTTAGGTTATAATCGTTAACGTGGCGTTTAGTGAAGAGACATTGAAGATAGTCTGGGGCAAGTTCATTCAATGTTTTATACGTAATTAAAGCTTTATGCTTTTTGCGACGAAGAGACAGCTTCTCCCACATAAGCATCGCGAGAAGGACGTTGGAGCTCGTATCAACAGGTGATTGAGTAATTACTCTGGCAGCGCGATTTTGTAATTTTTGTTATTTATCACTCAAACAGCCACTCATACCATCCCAAACCGCGCTGCAGTAATCGAAATGTGGGCAAACCATTGAAAAAGCTTGCCATTTCCCATTAAAACTACCCAGTATACCAGAGATAATACTTTAATGACAGCTTACCTTCCAAATGGGTGTTTGAAGGCAAATAATTTTGATGTTCTTCACTAATTTTTTTGTGTCTTGGCTACGACATTTTTTAAGTGTCACCTTTCTCTGGCTCTTGTAATATTTTTACAGAACCTGGATCCATGTCTTACATATAACGCATCCTCTGGGTATCTATTGGTTTTGTATTGGATATTTCTAATGAAAAGAGGCAAGAAATGAAGAAACTAATAGAACTGGAGGAACCAGATCGATGTCACGTAATCTTTATATCTAAGTGATCGCGCGCCGCAAGTACATCAGCATGGACAGTTTTGACTTGCTCTTGCTCATTTTTTTTATTTTTTTCCTTACAGCCTGAATTGGCTTTGGTTTGGTTTTATTGTAACTTCTTTATTTGTAATCACAAGCCTATTTCGGAGAAGAGTTCTTTGTATGCAGTACTTAGAATCGGTGTATATACAAGCAACACTACTTTTGCCATTTGCTAGTGACTGTCCAACAAACTAGAAATCCTATGTAAATTTAGCTCCAAAAGTCAAATGCCTGCACAGGTTCATTGCTAATGATTTTCTAAAGCTAGATAAAAGGGAATAGTAACATATATCTAAAAATGGGATAGTTACTGCCCTAAGGGAGTTTTCTAACTCGTATTAATTGTATTTACCAATTTGCTCAGTAATATTTCAAAAACGAGTGCAAATGTTTCATCGGGGCTTCAAACACGAGAAAACTGATGAAAGCACGAGGACTTTTTACTGTTTTGGAGTGTTTGAAACCCCGATGAAACACGAAGCACAAATTTTTTAAATCACTTCTCCAACAAAAGAAAATTAGGTTAAATTATCATTTGAATAAGTTTTCTCAATTCAACTATTGTATTTGAGACTTGAAATGTGCATGATCCTGAAAAAAATGTGCATGCTGCGCTGTGACAATTTTTGAATATTCATCAAATGATGTCATGTGGTTACGAAGCTGTTTTTTTCAGTTCTGAGCAAACACGTTGCTTTGGAAAGCAAATGGCAGAGTGCAGATTTAGACCTCCTAAAACTAGCAAAGAAGAGGAAAAGTGTGTGGCCAGATAACATGTGCATTTAGTCTGATAACATTTCCAACGTCAGTGCCAGAGGTCGGAAGTGTACAGCAAGATTGAAAGTGAACCAAAACACGAGGTCGCCACCATTAACCGAGAATTTAAATGGCCTTTTTTTTGTTTTGGGTCGTTTAATAACTGTACCGTTACATTCAACGCTAGCAGTAAATAATTTAGATTTAAAGTTTGTTTCGTAAAATGTGTGATTAAATAAAGTTGTTTATTCGCCACGTGCTTTTGTTGCTTTATTAATATGCAGGTTAAGAAATCGTTTCGAACACGGGTTTGTTTCAAGGCCGTGTTTTCAACTCGTTTTTCATTGGGTTTCTAAACCCATCCACCTGAGCAGAATAAGAGGCTCTGGTTGGGCAAGAGCTGCATGAATAATTAATGAGTTTGCTCATGTCAGTTAACACGTAAAATAGGTTCACTTAGTGGTGTACTACTTTTTTTAGGAATTATGTTCAACAAGATACCTTTTGGTGCAGAGGTAGACGTATGCGTTTATATGATTCTCGAAAACCATCCCTTTGGATACTAAAAATGATTTGCTTTTGGGTTCGCTGAAAACATGTTTCTTTTCGTACGAGCAAAGAGCACAGAACTGTTTGAGAGTTGTTATCAAGAGAGATCTAAGTTTAAAACAGATAATTACCAACGCAAATAAACCTATGGCAAACGGTTTGTTTACCTCAAAAATATTTTAATATAGAATTCTCACGGCGTTTGAGCTGTTATCTATTAAAATCGAACTTTTCGATCGCCCGCAAACCTTTGACAGGATACCCTATCACGTGGGATAAGGATAATCTATGCGAAATGATGACCTCAGGAGGGAAACTCAACACGATCAAGTCATCGGTTGCAAAACTAAGAGACATTTGCACCTTGTCTTGACATTACTATTGATGTATCCATGAAACGTAAACAGGGAACGAGGTTGAGCAGGAAATATGTTTTCCGGCTTGCGCCCGCGCAATTTTGTTTTTAAAATCTTCCAGTTGCCCCACCCCCTCCCCTACGCCCCCTTTAATAGAAAAATGGATTGGGCCGTCCAAATACATTTTGTTTTCACGCACTTTAAATCCAAAGTTAACACAAGAGTTGGGGTAGGGGACTAGGAAGAGTCAATAGGGTGTGGTTATGAACTCTTAGCTATTTTCCACTACACTGTAAGCTAAGCAATAGCTGAGTACGCTAAGGAGAAAAACGGGAAGGTGTCCCGTTTTAACTTGAAAGAAAAAGGTATTTTGAGCGGAAGCAATAAGGTGAATTGCTGTATTGAATATTTTGAACAAGAGACAAAAAAAGTCCTGTGGTATGTTTATATCATGATGGAAAATCTTAATTAATTGCAGTGGCCTTGTAATAAACTGTTAAATACACTGCGTGTATCATCAACAAGAAAAAGCAATTGTTTGCATAGGTAAACTTCTTTCCCCCTCCCCGGTCAGAAAAAAAATCACCTGGGGCCCGTTTCTCAAAAGTCCCGGTAACTTAATGGCCCGAAATCGTATTTTCAAATCGAAGCCTCAAGAAAAGTAGAGTGTGTTCTGACCCCCAGTGAAGTCTATTTTGTTTCTTTAGCAATAAGTTTACTGTTTAATTTTCAAAACTTTTGAAAATCCCGTCTGGAATAGAAAACAAAACAGCTTAACGGGCCCGGTAATTACCGGGAGCTTCGAGAAACAAGCCTCTGGTACGAAAGTGACGAAGGAAAGATTGAGTTACACTCCCTAGACCTAGAGTTACGTCTTGCCTCAAGAATTTGTTATACAAGAAACTAAATGAATATCAAGAGGTTGTTCACTGAGAGGTATATATTGCAATAAATGGATTGATTTTCCGGAAAAGTGATGCACAAGCTTAACCTGGAACCGGCGTACAAGCTCGATGTCATGACCCTAAATTATAAAGCGCGGCAACAAGAAAGCAATGGAGAAAGGTAAGCTGTCACTGAATTACCATCTCAGGTTTAGTCGGTAGTTTTAATGGGAAACGGCAGGGTTTTTCAATGGTTTGCTCAGAAAGCGAGCTAAGTCTAGTCGATTTGTTTACATTTCCTGTTTAAACGAAATCTCTTCGAAAGGTCA
>JAEMPF020006626.1:0-10000 GCA_022496165.2 Catalaphyllia jardinei
TTCTTTACCTCGTGTGGTTCCCTGATTCCCTTTACTAGGGCTAACGCTCAGTTGGTTATTCATGGGTTAAATTAGCACTAAAATTTACACTTCAGAGTTAATTCTCTGTTACATCATTTGTGTATATAGTGCTACGCGGCACAACATTTATATGGAACAAAACATTAGTCTGATGAATAAAAAAATAATCTGTTTAAAAAGACAAAAAATAGTCAAAAAAACTAGTCCATCGAGTGGTGTCCTCCAAGCACATAAGAAATAATTTTTAACACTTAATAACATTGATTAGGGCTGATAACAATACATTCATGCCTTCCTGAAATAAAGCTATTATACTGCAGTAACATTTAACAACCTTTTTTCTTATAATCTACATAATACAGTGCCCAAATGAATCATCACAGAGAAAAACACCATTAATGATTCCATGACATTCCATGTATCTCTTAATGCAGAGGAGTCAACCATTCAAGTGTTCTGGCCTATTTTTGAGAAGTTATATAAAGCTGTATTTGGAAGGTTGGTCAAATTTAGAGAAACATAAGAAATCAAAAGCAGTATACTTCAGCTTCGTACACCTGTGGGTTGGGAGAAGCTATCAGTTATCATGAGGTCACAAAAATAATTATTATTATATTGATTAAATTTTTAGAAACAAGAGATTTCCCAAGGAGCCAAAATCTGAAAAACATTTTTATTATCATCACTTGCATTTGGAGGCTGGATGATAGTTCACGATGTGGTCTTGGATTTGTTTGGTTCAAGTAAAGATCCACAGTACCTAATGTTGGTCAACCTACTCGATGAAATAACATGCTTCAATACGTACTATTACACTGTATTCTTTCGTGGTGGAAACTTTGACAGCTGGATGCAGTCCATGCTGAGGGCTTCCATGATCTTCATCAACTTCAGACGCAGAAACTACGACAAGGCAACCTTAATTCAGTTGAGTGATCTTCTGTTCCATGTATCAGACAACACAGACCTTGGAGAAAAGATGCAAGAGTTCCTGCAAGTTTTTACTGAGAAGAAAAATGAGATACTCCATTCCATATTACAACGGTAGGAAAAATGTTAAACTTTTGAATTTAACTAGGAAAGATACAAATGATAAAGAATATCTAACACAGAAGTATTCACGGTTTTTAAGTTGACTTTTGCTTTGGTAATTGTCTTTTAGGTCCTTGAGACCCTTTGATAAAAGTCTTTGCTTAAAGTTTGCTCTTGTAGCTTACTTAACCAATAAGGAGCTTGCAATAAAAAAATGGGATATTTGAGACATTGTCCACAAAGTTACTACAGTAATAAAACAAGAGTTATATTATTGACTACTTTGTTACAGTAATGTACCTATTTGGGCTGTTCCGCAACTGATAAACACGATTGCCCATGCACTAAGTGGAAGACGCTTCGACGCTGATTTTATGGAATGGTTTTTACCAACTACTTACGAGGATGCAGTAACAAAGACATTGCAGAGATGGCATTAAAATCAGCTGAGTTCCTGTTTGAAATTTTCTCTAATGTATGGATGACGCTTGGCCAAACAGCGAAAGTCCCACGTGGAAATCGTAAATTTCAGGTGTTAAGTTCATTAAACAATTTTACTCAAGCTGGCTGAAGTTCATTTAAAAAAAAATGAATAATAATGAGAAGAACCACTGTAACGAACAAGGAACACTATAAAATTGTCGGAATGAACCGAGCTAAATGTACCGATTGTAAGGCCTAGAAAAATCTTTTATAAGGATAAAAATGTAACTTTTAATTCAGTAGCTTAGCTTTGCACTTTAAGAAGACGCTGATAACAAGAAAATGATGTGTTGACTCTAGACAATATTTAATGCATGATAATACCTTGTCTTTCAGCCATACTATTTCCCAGCTGTGGATGCAACAATGGACCAGCGATCGCTTCCTCTGGGGTATTCATTTCTTGGAAATGAACCGGACCCGACGGTGTGTTGTGACTTGCGTGACTGCCAAAGACAGCAAGCAGTGGACTACAAACGATTAAACTGTGGCCACTCTTTTCACACCGAATGCTTGAGAGATACATGTAGCGACCTTGGTCAGAGTGCGTCAAATGCAGACCGTGCGCGTTTGTGCCCTATTTGCCATCCTCTGCTTGACGACAGAATAAGAGAGCTTTCCACGACGATGGAAAGGTTAGTTAAAAAAGATTTTGAAAGACATCAAAGCTAAGCACAAACTGTCAGAAGGCTCGGTTTTTACTATCAGAAGCCACAAATTCATTTTCCGTCCTCTCTTTATAGGTATTTGGCGGGCGATGAGCTCAACAGTGACGACGATAGCGACGAGGAAAGAGACGATGGAGATGGTGACGATGGTCCCGATAACTTCGAAGACGCGGGTGAAAGCGATCAACAAGACAGCAAAGCCGATTTCTTGAAGTCGAAGTTGTACGGGCGTGCGAGGGCCATGAAACCAGATGGCCAGCCCATTAACTTGTTGCCCAGATACGTACATTCAAGGCAGAAGCCTTTAGTGGAGCAACAGCAACAGCAACTACCAACCACTAGAAAAGAAGATTTCCATTGCCAGTTCGCTGGGTGTACAAAAATCTGTCAATCTGCCGGCGGCCTGACGCTCCATGTTAGGAAAATGCACAGAGTGCAAAACAACTGAAGGAGTATTAAAGCCAATCCACGTCCTTACTTTTAAAGTAAAGTAAAGTAAACGAGCCTTCAATTCTTCTGGCTACGATTTCTTGTTATAACTGATTATTTGTTTGTGTACAAGTCTTGCCGTTTCGTTCGTTGTTTGTAGAAGAACGAACTGCTTCGAATTTTCACTTCGAAGATCTTTTTTTGGCGCAGGCGCAGTTTTGCAAAACAAGCCATTTTACGTCATTATGCTCTAGCCAATCAGCGGTTTTTGCGCTCTGTCGGCATTTTGTAGTTTTGTTAAGGTGTACCGCTGACCCGTAAAACACTATATCGCGTCCCAAAAAACTTATTTCTGCGGTGCCCTCCAGTGTAGCCCCTGAAGGTTAGTTCTGCCTAACCGAAATATTGGGCATTAAAATTTACCTTAGCTGTTCGATCAGCCTTTCATATAGATTTATACTTTATTGAACACTGCTGATCCTGACCTTCACAAAAAACTGGCTTCACTTCGCTACTGTTTGTGCAAGTGGTCCTTTCTTTACAGTTTACTTTTTTTGATATTGGACATCCATGTTATGAGCAACTGACACCTGTCAAAACAAGGTATTTGCTGACCAGTATCACATGACCATATCACGGGCTCAAGTCTACAGCTCATCGAGGTCGCGTGTTTTTTGAAGTTGATCGCTGACCAAATGCTGGTTTTCGATTCAATCGCGGGCTCATGTCAGGTTAACTTGTTGAAAACAGTTCAGGCCCCGGTTGTTCGAAAGCCGATTAGCGCTAACCCACGATTAAACCGCCCAAATCCTCGGAATAAAATTGTCCTTCATTAAATTCTGTTCCTCGAAGCTCGATAAGTACTATCCGAGGATTAAACTAGGGGTTAAATTTAACACACCCAGCGAGGTGGATTAACTCGCTAATCGGATGAAAAAGAAAACAAACAAATCAAAATGGCGGACTTACAGTTTGTTGATTTTGCTTTTATGGCTGGCCTAGTAAGGAAAGAAAGCCAATTCAGACTACCTGACGACGTTTCCAGCATAGATGTTACCAGGACGAGCCCGGACGAGCCATCCCGCGTCTGGTTTTCCCTCAGTTTTTCACAACACGGACTTACCGCTGTTCGGCGATCGGAAAATGTTTTACATTATGAGGGCGAAGCAAGAAATTAAACATCGATTGCCCCTCTCAGAGGTAAAATTCGTCGCCAGTAACTGCTGTATTGTGAAAGGAAAGAACAGTGATGGAATTAAAGGCTTTTTTGGCTTGATTAAAGCGAGTTTTGTTAAAGTTTCGTTTACTGTCGACCTTACAAATTCTTCAAAAGATTGTTTACATGTAAGCTCAATCCCCGCTTTCGCTTCTTTGTATAGTTTATGGCTTTCCTTTTTTCTAGAATCTTTCCCAAACTAAACCTACTTTTAAGCCCATCCAAACTGAAGAGATGATAATCTAAATTTCTAAATTACAAAGAAATAAGGCCGAAAATTAGACTGGTAGAAGTTTTCAAGAGCTCACTGATTTTCCGGCTAATGCATGATTCAGTGAGCATTTGCAACTGGAAAGAAGAATGTGTGGCCTCATAGCTCAGTTGGTAGAGCATCGCACCGGTATCGCGGAGGTCATGGGTTCGAATCCCGTTGAAGCCCTGATTTTTTTTTCAGGCTTCTTCTTTACAGTTGCTTAAACTGGAAAATTTACTGCGATGATCAATCTTCACTTGCGTTTAATAGTATCTTGCACAGATTTTTTATCACAACTCTAGTTTTAATTTTAACACTTTTATTGCTTCTTATAGAAAACAATTGCAGCTGAGCTATAGCAATAAGGCTTTCTCAACAACAAGTTCGTACCAATTATTATGCAGGAGCCGCCAAAATTATCCTTTCCGTCCGCTAGTGCTACACCATTTTCTCCCACCACAAACCGGTTTTACCGGCTTAATCTGAGCTTAATCGAAGGATAGTTAATCGAAGATTAAATCTGTTTCCAGAAACACCGTTTTATCCCCCGATTAGCTATCCCGGGAATAAGAAATTTAATCGTGGAATAACCGCTAACCTCGGGTTATTTAAATCGGCTTTCGAACAACCGTGGCTAGGATTGTTCGGAAGCAATCTAACGCTAGCACAGGATTAAAATTTATCGAAATTATAACGTTTTCTTCTATATAAATGTTTTTTTTTCTGCTTTATTTTGTGTTTATAAAGCTGAAAGCACAAAACCTCACCACAAAGTTACAGAACTCAAATCAAAATTGTACCTTTTTGGGGGTTAGCTTGATCGGGTTCTTAACAACCTGGCCAAGGAGCTACGCTTTTAGACTGGCCTAAATCTATATATTATCTCCTTGTCATGTAACAACAACATACCCAGTTTCATCGGAAATCTATGGTGGGTTCTTTTACTCAAAAGCATTGCAGTATGCCAAGCTATTCGGCGGCATTCGGTGAGTTTTTTTAATGTGGCCCAGTTGTAACAATTCAATTCTTAATTTGCCACTCATCTATTACAACAGTGTGATATATATCAAATATCATTTTAGAGAAGCAGGATATCTCAGCAAGCTCATACAAGCTTTTCTAAGGAGATCCCCTTATTTAATAACATAACTCAACAATAAAATTTCATAATATATGGTGACCATATAAATCTGTGTCCACCAAGCAGCAATATTATATATAAGGGATTTACTTTATCTAATAATCAATATTTTGAAGTATGATCCTCGCAGTAAATTTTCCAATTTAAGCAATTGGAAAGAAGCCTGAAAAAAATCAGGTCTTCAACGGGATACCAAGTTGAAGTCCAGATTTTTAATTATAAAGTTGAAGCCCTGATTTTTTTCAGGCTTCTTCTTTTTTAATTGCTTAAATTGGAAAATTTACTGCGAGGATCATACTTCACCTGCATCTACAACCGCAGTTCAAATATGAATTATTTCATATATACATCACAAACAATATTTTGATTAAGCACGAAAGTTTTTAAGAGCGACTCTCCCTAACCACCGCGTGAGGGGCGGCACAAGGTCGGAAAAATGGATCCCCTGATATTTCGCCCAGAGGTAACCTATGGAAGAATCGTGATATAGGCTTTAGGCTCTAGAGTTTTTACATTTTGGAGAAAATTACGAAAAACCTGTTAAGGCGAAAAATCACAGAAATAAGCTCAAATTTCAGGATCAGATAATCGAGCTCGCGTGAAGGCGCATAGCAAATTACGGCTTTCCGTAGTTTAGAATATTGCTAAGCTGCCTTGATGATATTTTAGACTTCCAATTGTAATTCCGAATTCCTGGAGAGCAAGCGAAGAGAAGCGAAATTTCTAGACTTTGAAAATCCAAAATCCCATACCTTTTTCAAACATTTTAAGACATACTCGGTATTATATAGAATTCTTTCAAAATTTGATTCTAGCAAGTACGAGAGCTTTTCTTCAACGTGATGTAATTTTTTTCTTGGCAAAAGTTATTTCTGAGGCGAGCGGCCCCATGCAAGTTGACCCAGTTTAACCTTTCCTCGTTTAGACAGGAATGTAAACAAATCGACTAGCCTTAATGTAATGTGTAATGTAAATCTTTATTTAAACACGGAGAATTATCAGTTAAGTTAATAATTAAAAATTAAAACTTGTACAACTGCTTTACATGATTGCCGTGCGGGAATCCGATATCTCAGATACTTTCTTAATACCCCGTTTAAACTGCCCAATAGAACAAACGCTTTTTAAATCTTGGGGCAAGTTGTTCCATAAACAGGCCCCGCTGCAGCAAATTTTCGTTTTAAGTAATTAGTATTTGGCTTGGGCAGCGAAAGCTTTCCTTCAAGATTTCTTAGGTTATAATCGTTAACGTGGCGTTTAGTGAAGAGACATTGAAGATAGTCTGGGGCAAGTTCATTCAATGTTTTATACGTAATTAAAGCTTTATGCTTTTTGCGACGAAGAGACAGCTTCTCCCACATAAGCATCGCGAGAAGGACGTTGGAGCTCGTATCAACAGGTGATTGAGTAATTACTCTGGCAGCGCGATTTTGTAATTTTTGTTATTTATCACTCAAACAGCCACTCATACCATCCCAAACCGCGCTGCAGTAATCGAAATGTGGGCAAACCATTGAAAAAGCTTGCCATTTCCCATTAAAACTACCCAGTATACCAGAGATAATACTTTAATGACAGCTTACCTTCCAAATGGGTGTTTGAAGGCAAATAATTTTGATGTTCTTCACTAATTTTTTTGTGTCTTGGCTACGACATTTTTTAAGTGTCACCTTTCTCTGGCTCTTGTAATATTTTTACAGAACCTGGATCCATGTCTTACATATAACGCATCCTCTGGGTATCTATTGGTTTTGTATTGGATATTTCTAATGAAAAGAGGCAAGAAATGAAGAAACTAATAGAACTGGAGGAACCAGATCGATGTCACGTAATCTTTATATCTAAGTGATCGCGCGCCGCAAGTACATCAGCATGGACAGTTTTGACTTGCTCTTGCTCATTTTTTTTATTTTTTTCCTTACAGCCTGAATTGGCTTTGGTTTGGTTTTATTGTAACTTCTTTATTTGTAATCACAAGCCTATTTCGGAGAAGAGTTCTTTGTATGCAGTACTTAGAATCGGTGTATATACAAGCAACACTACTTTTGCCATTTGCTAGTGACTGTCCAACAAACTAGAAATCCTATGTAAATTTAGCTCCAAAAGTCAAATGCCTGCACAGGTTCATTGCTAATGATTTTCTAAAGCTAGATAAAAGGGAATAGTAACATATATCTAAAAATGGGATAGTTACTGCCCTAAGGGAGTTTTCTAACTCGTATTAATTGTATTTACCAATTTGCTCAGTAATATTTCAAAAACGAGTGCAAATGTTTCATCGGGGCTTCAAACACGAGAAAACTGATGAAAGCACGAGGACTTTTTACTGTTTTGGAGTGTTTGAAACCCCGATGAAACACGAAGCACAAATTTTTTAAATCACTTCTCCAACAAAAGAAAATTAGGTTAAATTATCATTTGAATAAGTTTTCTCAATTCAACTATTGTATTTGAGACGTGAAATGTGCATGATCCTGAAAAAAATGTGCATGCTGCGCTGTGACAATTTTTGAATATTCATCAAATGATGTCATGTGGTTACGAAGCTGTTTTTTTCAGTTCTGAGCAAACACGTTGCTTTGGAAAGCAAATGGCAGAGTGCAGATTTAGACCTCCTAAAACTAGCAAAGAAGAGGAAAAGTGTGTGGCCAGATAACATGTGCATTTAGTCTGATAACATTTCCAACGTCAGTGCCAGAGGTCGGAAGTGTACAGCAAGATTGAAAGTGAACCAAAACACGAGGTCGCCACCATTAACCGAGAATTTAAATGGCCTTTTTTTTGTTTTGGGTCGTTTAATAACTGTACCGTTACATTCAACGCTAGCAGTAAATAATTTAGATTTAAAGTTTGTTTCGTAAAATGTGTGATTAAATAAAGTTGTTTATTCGCCACGTGCTTTTGTTGCTTTATTAATATGCAGGTTAAGAAATCGTTTCGAACACGGGTTTGTTTCAAGGCCGTGTTTTCAACTCGTTTTTCATTGGGTTTCTAAACCCATCCACCTGAGCAGAATAAGAGGCTCTGGTTGGGCAAGAGCTGCATGAATAATTAATGAGTTTGCTCATGTCAGTTAACACGTAAAATAGGTTCACTTAGTGGTGTACTACTTTTTTTAGGAATTATGTTCAACAAGATACCTTTTGGTGCAGAGGTAGACGTATGCGTTTATATGATTCTCGAAAACCATCCCTTTGGATACTAAAAATGATTTGCTTTTGGGTTCGCTGAAAACATGTTTCTTTTCGTACGAGCAAAGAGCACAGAACTGTTTGAGAGTTGTTATCAAGAGAGATCTAAGTTTAAAACAGATAATTACCAACGCAAATAAACCTATGGCAAACGGTTTGTTTACCTCAAAAATATTTTAATATAGAATTCTCACGGCGTTTGAGCTGTTATCTATTAAAATCGAACTTTTCGATCGCCCGCAAACCTTTGACAGGATACCCTATCACGTGGGATAAGGATAATCTATGCGAAATGATGACCTCAGGAGGGAAACTCAACACGATCAAGTCATCGGTTGCAAAACTAAGAGACATTTGCACCTTGTCTTGACATTACTATTGATGTATCCATGAAACGTAAACAGGGAACGAGGTTGAGCAGGAAATATGTTTTCCGGCTTGCGCCCGCGCAATTTTGTTTTTAAAATCTTCCAGTTGCCCCACCCCCTCCCCTACGCCCCCTTTAATAGAAAAATGGATTGGGCCGTCCAAATACATTTTGTTTTCACGCACTTTAAATCCAAAGTTAACACAAGAGTTGGGGTAGGGGACTAGGAAGAGTCAATAGGGTGTGGTTATGAACTCTTAGCTATTTTCCACTACACTGTAAGCTAAGCAATAGCTGAGTACGCTAAGGAGAAAAACGGGAAGGTGTCCCGTTTTAACTTGAAAGAAAAAGGTATTTTGAGCGGAAGCAATAAGGTGAATTGCTGTATTGAATATTTTGAACAAGAGACAAAAAAAGTCCTGTGGTATGTTTATATCATGATGGAAAATCTTAATTAATTGCAGTGGCCTTGTAATAAACTGTTAAATACACTGCGTGTATCATCAACAAGAAAAAGCAATTGTTTGCATAGGTAAACTTCTTTCCCCCTCCCCGGTCAGAAAAAAAATCACCTGGGGCCCGTTTCTCAAAAGTCCCGGTAACTTAATGGCCCGAAATCGTATTTTCAAATCGAAGCCTCAAGAAAAGTAGAGTGTGTTCTGACCCCCAGTGAAGTCTATTTTGTTTCTTTAGCAATAAGTTTACTGTTTAATTTTCAAAACTTTTGAAAATCCCGTCTGGAATAGAAAACAAAACAGCTTAACGGGCCCGGTAATTACCGGGAGCTTCGAGAAACAAGCCTCTAGTACGAAAGTGACGAAGGAAAGATTGAGTTACACTCCCTAGACCTAGAGTTACGTCTTGCCTCAAGAATTTGTTATACAAGAAACTAAATGAATATCAAGAGGTTGTTCACTGAGAGGTATATATTGCAATAAATGGATTGATTTTCCGGAAAAGTGATGCACAAGCTTAACCTGGAACCGGCGTACAAGCTCGATGTCATGACCCTAAATTATAAAGCGCGGCAACAAGAAAGCAATGGAGAAAGGTAAGCTGTCACTGAATTACCATCTCAGGTTTAGTCGGTAGTTTTAATGGGAAACGGCAGGGTTTTTCAATGGTTTGCTCAGAAAGCGAGCTAAGTCTAGTCGATTTGTTTACATTTCCTGTTTAAACGAAATCTCTTCGAAAGGTCA
>JAEMPF020006627.1:7500-15656 GCA_022496165.2 Catalaphyllia jardinei
GACAGCGGATGGTGACTGGTAATTCAAGAACATTTGCCAATAATGGTATGTCCTGTTTTCGCACTCTGAACTCCGCTAAACACTCAGATTCATCCATCTGGTCGAAATCAAACTTTGGGTAGGAGCTGTACGGGAATTCTGGATTCTTGGAACCATAACTTTCGTAGAAGGTCAAAAATTCTTCGTCACTGATGATTTTACTGTCGTACAAAAAAAGAAGCAGGTTTCTCATTTCACTGAAGGATGACATGCTTTCCCACAGCTAATTTTAATAAGAGCGAACAGAGTTTGCTACTGACGTCGTTGCCGCAAAACTCGTCAAGCTGCTTAACGTTTATATTTTGGCGGGAGCGACGTTGTGCTCTTCCCAGGCTCTTTCGGTCGCTAAAGTTGCCGTTGCCTCTAAAACGGCCGGTGCTTAAGTTCCCTATTGGGAGAACAGGAAGGGAATAGTAGGTGAGGTAGGTAGAGTGGAGATGAAGAGAAGAAGGAGGATAAAAAGAAGATCAAAGGTGCCAAAAATATTTTTTTGTTTGCCACAAAAGCAAAAAAAAAAAAAATCCAATTGACCTAGGTTGGAACAAATTGACCTAGGTTGAAACAAATTGACCTAGGGAACAAATTGACCTGCAACAGATATTTGCCAGGTACGAGAATATAAGAGACAAACACAAAGTTTCTGGTCTGGAGGCGACCAAGAATATGCCACAACTTAAACCCAGACTTCCGCGAAAACCATTGCTGCACACTAAAATCTATGGCGTTTCGTTGCGGACAAAATATCCACATCGTAAAATATGAAATGGAAAACATAAACATTCTTCCAAAAGGAGTAAATGAGTCCAATTGTATAAATACTAAGTCGAGAATTCTAAAAGGTCTATCAAAATAATAAAATTCCAGGTCGAGGAAAAAATAAATATGAAGTCGAAAGAAGTAAAAATTAAACTTGACAATGTGAAAAAAAAAAGAAAACAAAGAAAGAAAGAAAAAGAACACCTCGGACTTCTGTTTATTTTTGACCTGGATTTCGAACAGTCGAAAATAAAAACGAAGTCGAGGAAAAAAAATTCCAAGTCGAAGTCGAGAGTGCGGCTGAATGCATAGATTGTGGGCTCACAACTAGCGGCTTGCGAGCGCTGACCGGTGAGACCACGGCGCAAACCTCGTATCTTTTTGCGCGGGGAAATTATCCGGCGGATTTCGTGGATTTTATATCTGGCGTTGTGCCGGCGAAGCTCGAACATGGCGGACAGGTTGAATATTCAAGACGCCGTCCTCAGGGTTGTGGAGAATTTGCACAGTTTAAATCGTCACCAACCTTCTCCGCCTGGCCCTTCTAGTTCGGCTGTTTCAGCCACAGTAACAGATGAGCTTAATAGGTCGTTTCAAATTCCGCGTCGCTCGCGGCCACGAGACAGCAGCACGCTGAATGAGAACGAGAGCGGGATCCACCTGAACGCGAGCCTTCCCCCTTCTTTCCAAAATCTGGCTACTGGGTTCTCCACCAGCCAGAACTATAGTATGGTGCAGACTGGTCAACGCCGAAGACGCCAGAACAGGACTCCATACGGCCGTTTTTCGGGCGGCCGAATCAGTCACCGCGAAGAACAGCGAGTTGCCGCCAAACCGGACTTCAAAGACGTTTGTCTTTTACCTTCTCCGCAGTGGAACAAGGTTCCTCGGGGTAAAGCCAAATTGTGTCTGATCAATGGTGGAATGTATGTCGATGCTTGGTACTTCCATAAGGACTGGGAGAGACAACCTTGAGAGAGGAAATTACAAAATTGTTTGGGAATCTCCTGAAAAACTCGAGTGGTGAAGATATTGGGTAAGTCTCATGTCACATGGACCATGTGCATTAATTCTATTAATTCTAATTGATCTTTGTGTGCATTGATTGTATTACTGTATACTGTAAGTATACTGTACTTTTATATGTAAATAAATAAAGCATTTCAAGGACCGTTTTTCAATTTCAATTGACAGCTCGGATAATTGTGTATCTAATAAATGTGGTTCTTTTTTTACTTGCTTACTTACAGTGTAATGTGATCATTCAAATAAGTGATCCCTCAATGACATTGTTTCGATGGCAGATTAGATAGACTTGAGACATGGCAGGGCAGTAATTCTAGGGCTGGGCCTTTGTCATTTATGAATAGTTTTGAATAAAATCAGTTCATAAACGAGTTTGCCAAATTTTGAAGCATTAAGGGGAAGGATTTCCCCCTCCACCCCCGCCCCTTCCTCCAACCCATTGATTTTCGATATCTTGAGGAAAACGGGGCATGCCCTTTTGGTAAGCAATTATTTCTTGATGTTCAGAATTTTCCAATGTACCCCTTTTGTTTTTGTAGGTTTGATTTTGTGAAAAGTGCTGGAACTGACATAGTTCCAATAAGGCTTCCAGGGGGGCTAGAAGTCACAGGAAAAGTGGCTAAGCATGTAGCTGGAACCGGGCCAGTTTATATCCGAGCTCATGAGAGCATTATAGAAAGAGAAGAGGTAACTCCAATACAAGCATAATTGCACTATTTTTAGTTGTTTCAAATGTTTTGGCAGAGGAGAGGGATGTTATCAGAAAAAGTTTGCATGTCACATGTAGTGAGTATGTATTTAGGGCCTATATATATTTCAGAGGGACTAATATTTTATGATATTTCTGTTTCTTATCCCTAAGTTACCCATTATGTTCAAAGCTAAATATAACCAAAATGGTAAAATCTGATCAGAAGTTTTCTCAAAAGTAAATGCCACAAATGTTTAAAAATAATGACAGTAAGTAGTAAGCCTTTGCAATGTTTATTAACAACTACTCTTTACACACATACACTGACAGTATCCAATTCAGACAAGATTCATGAATGAACAAAATTTAGCATGAAAACATAAGATAGAGTGGGTAAGTCTGAAGATTGCAATTTTCTCTTTGTTTTCTTTTTTTGTCACTAATAAAAAAATCAAAAATTCTGTTGCAGCAGCTTTTTGATGAAGTGTGGACTGGTGAGAAACCAGGTGGAATTTATTTTATTTTGCCTAACAGTTTATTAATCAGGGTTACCATTACTTTCCTTAGGCTGATTCTGACCTTGAGGAAGTACAGGTAGGTGCAAGAGACATCAGACAGTTTGTCACAAACAGCCAACCTACATGTACTAGCAGCACACCCCATGCAGCAGAGATGAGTGGCAACTCTACTACACCTGTCACTGGAATGGCTTGCAGTGAAGAAATTCCACCTTGCAGCAGTACATTGGGTGGAGATGCTATAAAAGCCCAGCTTCAAGCTATGTTCCCCAACACCAGCCAAGCAACCATAAACAACACTGTTCACCAAGCGTTGGATTTGTCAGAAGCTATTGACCAGCTGTTGTCAAGAGGTATATTTGGTTACACTGTAACACAAAGGGGGCAGAGTACGATTTTATTATTTTCATTAGCCTTAAAGTCAGCTTTCCATAGTTACAAATCGGTTCAATTATAAGACATCACTGTTTTACACAGTTTTTCTGGATTTTCTGGCATTTTGAAATACATTGTACTCAATACTGTATGCCATATTACAATTATTTGTTTTTCCCTGTGACAGAAAATGGTGGACATACCAACAATGGAAGTACCAACACTGGAAACACCAACAATAGAAACACCAGCAATCAAAGTACTAGCCCTGAAAGTGCTGAAGACTGCTATCCTCTCAGGATTGGAAGGATGGCACCCCATGATGCTGTGAGGGTCCATAAATCTGTGTTTGTCAGCCCACTGTCTCAACCAGTTTTCTTTGACCATCGTAATGAAGGCACAATCTTACGAGAACTCTTCAGAAAGCTGAAGCGTAGAGAGCTGGACATTATGAAGACACCAGATATCACATTCATCAATGAAGATGGCATTGATGCAGAAGGTTTGTCAAAGGAATTCTTTGCGATGGTCAGTGCTGCACTGAGTGGTGGCTGTGGTGGGTATACCCTCTTTGAAGGATCACCTGATCTGTTACCAGTAATAAGTGAAGAATTTCACCAAAGTGATTACTTTGTTTATGTGGGAAAGCTCATTGGCATGTGTCTTCTTCATGGTGGTGCTGGTGTTGTGGGGTTGTCCAGAGCTTTAGCAGTGTACATGGTCACTGCTGAAATTGAGACGGCGAGCTCATACATGTCAATGGAGGATGTACCAGACTACAGTATACGGGAGAAAATTCTGCAAGTAAGACAGCCCATCGGTATTTATTTTAATAATTATGTCTACGGCAGTTAATTTTTGCATATTCAATTTTTTTTCCAAGTAAAGTTGTTATTATCCGCAGTTCACAGAATAGCCACAAATTTTTGTCTTCACAGTTTACCTGTTTTTGACATGGTGACTGGCAAGGATGTTTATTTGAATAGGGCGTTTTTAAAAATATGCTGTTTTTTCCCAAGGCGGTGATATTTGACCTCTATAATGATTTTGACAAGTGTTAATAGCCAATTCATGAATGAATGGCTCACTGGACTGATTGTTATTGCCCTGGGGTTAGGTATTTGAACAAAAGTTCTTGTCTAACTACAATTTCAGATGTCCTTCTCGTTCTTCTTTCCTCCCCTGCCCCTCATCTACCAGGTTTAACACTGATAAGGGATCTCAACCATTACATGTGGGAGATTTTATTATTGCTATCTGTCTGTTTCATTTAGATACAGAATGCTGAAGACAATGAGAGCCTGCAATCACTAGCTGCAGAAGAGGATGTAAGCCTCATTTTGTACCAGGCTGGATTTGGCAACCAGACTCTGACAATTTCCAACAAGGATGAAGCGATCCAGTGTATCCTATTCCATCAAGTAATTAAGTCGCGACGAGACCAGATTGCTGATCTTGTTCATGGCCTGGATACTATGAGTATCTTGGAACTGATCAGAATGAATGATGCATGCCTTTCAGTGGTATTTCCCCTGACTTCTGAGGTGGCCATCTCTGAAAGCAACTTTATTGGAAGGTTGGAGCATGCACAAGGGCTGCAAGCAAATGAGAAGGAAGTAATAACTTGGTTTGAACAGTATGTCAAGTCTCTGTCAGTTGGTAGTGTCGAAAATCTTGAGAAATACTGTATTTTCTGATATGAATGTTACCTAGGCCTCTACCGGTAATCAATGTTCCCTCACCTCACCACCTCCTCCCCCCCCCCCCGAAAAAAAAAAGCAATAAATAAAAATAAAACAAAACAAAAAACCGGGAATTAGGAGTCTATGGAATTTATTTGAGAAGGGGCTTATAAAAGGATGTATGAGAGTAAATATGAAATGAGACTGAAAAAAAAAAGAAAATCTGCTAATCGTAAATTCTTCTGATTGTTTAATGCATGTTGAAGCAGTTAGAATTCTTTTTATTCTTGGCAACAATGCCCAACCGAATAAACAGAAGAAACAATTCTTGGTTATGTTTTTTATAAGTTGTTTTCCAGTTACCAAGTTTTCCCCACCAGTTTATACAAGCAGGAACTGTTGATGTTTCTGCTCAATATTTCACCAGGTGATTGCAATAGTGCTCTTGACAGATCTGAAGTTGGAGCAAAGCCAAAGCTTAAGGAAGTTGTCCAGTTCATTTGTGGCACTCCACATCTTCCAAGTGGGAACCAGAAGATCAAAGTGAAGTTCACAAGGGGATCATTGCCAGACCCAGAGACCTGCTTTGATATAATCAAATTGCCACTCTCCCACAGCTGTTATATTGATTTTGAAAGAGCAATGAATTTGGCAGTGAACTGCCAACATGTGGGCTATGCCCGTGGTTGACAGTTGTAAGTCATGTGGACTTGATGTTGGACAATTCAAATTTATTGAGTTAGCAGTGTTCCTGTTCAGAAAGAAAGTAAACTGCAGTCCAATAACTTGAACTGTTACACATGTGTATGTAGTTACTATAGTACCAAGTTATACAAGTTCATACTTTTGTAGTGGAAGTGCTGTATCAGATGTTTATGAGGTTTTTACAAGTTTTCTATGATGTTCACCCAGGACAAACTGTTTTCAAACACAGACTAAGACTCTGAGTTACCTTGGGTAAAAGGAATACAGGCAAAAATCCCAAAATGGATAAGAATCCCTAGGTTTATTTGTGGAATTGTGTTGTACATTATATGAAATGAAATTGCGTTAAGATTTTACTTAAAGGGATTGACAGTGTTAACACAGACAAACAAGGTACTGACTAGCCCCATTATCTGAACTATCCCCTACTTCAGCAATGGCATCCTGGAATTGCTGCTATTGGTCAGCATGGGGTAAAATGAGGGACAGTAACTGTTATTTTTCCACCTACATAAATGAATTAACAGTATTTACACAAATAAGATACTGGATAATCCCATTATCTGAACCATCCCCTACTTCAGCAATGGCATCCTGGAGTTGCTGCAATTGGTCATCATTAAGCACAATGGGTGACTCAGGAACAGTTATTCCTCTGCCTGCATCCTCATGCTCTGGAACTGGGCCTTCTTCATCCACACCATAGTTTGAGTAATCAGGTGAACCTTCCAAGACAGTTTGGACAGCAGTGTGATGCGAGTTGCATAAGGTAAATCGTTCCCCGTGCCCACAACTGCTGTGGTGAAAAATTGGTTTCAGTTGTAACTGGACGGTTGTTCCACTGATTTGTAAACACTTCTAGTGCATGGTTGATTAACTCAATATATACAAAATGTAGACAAAACAGGTGAACCTCATTTAACGGTTGCAATACTTCCCGAGTTTCAAGGTATAAAAAAATGTTAAGAAAACGAGAAATAACAATTCTATTTACATCTCTCCAAAGTCTTTCTATTCTCTGATTATGCACTGAAGAACCAGTAATTATACTTCCACGATTTAGTCCTCGAGTTTCGAGCATAAATCTGCCAACTTCATAATTTTCCATCCCAAGGTCTGATCTCACCCTGGATGGCACATTGTACTTTGCAGTTGCTTCCTGGAAGTAGGAGAAAACAGTATTGGCTCTGTTGTTGGTGGATGCTCTCAAGTAAACAACCAGTCGGGAGAATCAATCAATCCCTCCATGTATAACTATCCTATATGGCTCGATCAATTTGTGGTTTCCATCAATGTGCCTGAGTGAATGCAACATGTATTTAGTTACACAATAATTCACATTTAAAAACAGTTAATGGTATCTCTAAATGTTTAGGAAATAGAACTTGAAGCTGCTGCAATTCCATATTTCTCACGGAATGAAAACTAATCGCAGGCTGTGGTTAGTTGGCGAGAGGCACGTGAAAACAGTTTCCAAAAAATAAAACGAGTTTCTCTTTAGAAAAGGAGGAACCATATGTTCTGGTGAATGCGTTGTCAACACCAATTGAAATATAACAGTGAAGAGGTGTCTTGCATAAGACGCACACATGACAGAAAACAGCATTGGTAAGATGGTTTGAGCAATTTTGATCCAGTCTCAAGTACCTTTGTGGGGATTGCTGTTTAGGCTGCTACCATATGTTTAAATGATTAATAATTTACTCTTATTAATCAAACATGAAAATGAAGTGGCGTACGATAACTTAACAACTGCATCATGATATCAGTCTCTTGAAATTATTTGCCGCTTTTGCCTGATGACCCCAACTGCAATTTCACATCTTGCAGAGTAGAATGGTATACATCTCGAAATCTGTCCTAGCCTTGTTGTATTTAATTTGGTAAATTTTTTTGAGATGTAAACTTTCCATATACAGTCATGGGGTAAAATCTGGGAATACTAATTGCAATAAGCTGATATTATGATGCAATGTTTACATCATAAATCACTTATTTTACATATTTGACAGAAGTAAAATATTGATTATTGTACTATAATTCTCTTACTTGACAAAGGTTTTTAGTTGATGGAAATCAGAGGAAAAATGAGAAAATGGAACCACTTTAAGGGCTTAGGTCAAGATCAGGCCAATGGAAATAACTAATCTCACGCTTGTTATCAGTACCTGCTACGGATTTTGGCACCCACATGAAAATTTTTCATAAGTCATTATTAAGAGAAATCCCTAGTAAAAACCCAGTTTATTCATCTAGGCAAAACTTTGTTTTGGTGTGAAATACACCCGAGGTGGGCAATCGAGAAAAATAGATGTAGTCAGAAAACCGATTTCTATCGATTGTTATCAAAATTATCGATTGCCC
>JAEMPF020010933.1:8725-32643 GCA_022496165.2 Catalaphyllia jardinei
TGGTATAGAAAAATAATTTGACCTTGGGAAATAGTAAAATCAAAAATAAGTGGTTGGGGTTACCAGCACAAAATCAAAAATAGAAAAAATATTATAACTGTGCTGGTAACCCCAACTACTATACTACTGTCATCTTCAACATTGTATCCCATGACAAACCAGGAGATGTGAAATAATGGCATGGATCCAGTTTATAATGTCCAAGACATGTTTTCCTGAAGTTTTCAAATACATCAGCTAACATGCGGACGTCAGATGCAAGGTATAAGTCATGGTACTCACCCATATTTTTGAGAGAGAATGTATTCCACACATGTTGGGCATGTTGATAGTCTTCATCTGATATGTGTTTGTCATTTAATATGCTGTAAAATTCTGCTTTTGGTGGTAGCTTTGAATTTATTGAAACTGTCCATAAAGTCATATGGGTAAACTCCTTTTCTGGGCATCAGATCAAGCTCTTGACCTTCAAATACTTCAGAGGTGTATTTCAGATTGGTATGGTTTGGATTCATGCAGGCTTTGTCTTTATTCTTGCAATTTTTGCACTCACTGCATGGCAAGCTTGTTTTATGTTGTATTATCTTTCCTTTATTATTGATATGTCGTTTTATGCACTCACTAGGTTCACATGTATCGCATTGTCCGCATTTAGTAATGTTCTCAACGAGCTTTTCAAGACTTGAACCCATGAACTGGAAACTATCAATGAAGGTCAGATGATTGCCAAGCATGAAAGCCATATACTTTTCCATGTTGTTGGGTATAGCATTGATATTCATTTGACATTTTTCACCTTTCTTATTTGTATATGTTTGCTTCTTAACAATGTCTCCAATCTCTTGCATTATAAAATGACTATCATAACCTCTCAAATTATGAAATATAACAGGTATTTTTATTTCTTCTGGATTCACTCTGAGTTTTACATTGCATTCTTGATGGGTGGAGCCTCTGTATTTACCAGTAATATGGCAGTGGTCTCGAACTCGAATATCTTTATCAGTATATTTTTTATCGCAAATATGACATTCTTCAGCTTTTTGAAATTTCTCTTCATCATCTTTCGTCATTCTCAATGGTGTATTGAATTCTTTTTTCATAACCTTCTTGCAATATTTGACTTCCTCCAACATAGCTTCCATAAATTTATACACAGCCTTTTCACCTCTGTATGTTGTTACAGGTTTGCTGTATTTATCGTCATAGCAACAGACAACCTTATAACCGTATCCACAGTCTGTATGCTTCTGGTATGCCTCTGTATATGATTTATCATTATTAGGTTGGCAACCAGATATCTTTTCTGTTATAGCCTCAACGTCTGCATAGATCACAAATGGCACGGGTTGTTGTTTATGGAAGTTGTTGAATTTTAATTATATGTTGTTATCCTTATTAGGCATTTTCACTGCTTGTGTTCCATTTAATTGAATACAATTGTCTTTGTGATTGATCAAGACTCTTTCGGAGCTGAAACACTGAAGGCAATGCATGCAGAAGTGCTTCTTATGCTCATACTTCGTTTGGTTGAACATGAACCTGTTGAAGTCTTTTATGAGTACGTAGTGTTTATTATCATTTTCAGTTATCGATAATAAATTCATCTGTCTGTCATATTTTTCTTTTGACACAAAGATGGGATATGGTTGTTTGTTTTCATATCCGAATATATTAATATTAATCTCATTTTACTTTTCAATTTTATTGTACTGCTTGGTGGTGACTGGGAATTCAATTCCAGAGTAATCCAATCTATTGATGTATTCTTTATCGGATTTCTTGATCCTTTAAGAATCTTTATCTTGTGGATTTAAGCACCTGATGTGGCACCATCTGAAGCATTCATTATCTTCATTTTTCATATTGATTAATCCCTTTTTGCTATTTCTGAGTTCTTGTGGAAGTTCAATATATGAGGAGCCTTTCATTGGTTGATATTGTGCAATATTGAGATGATGATTTTTAACAGATTGAGCCATTGAGCTATCATGTTCAAGATTTGCTGTTTTGTTAATTGTGGCGCTTCATAGACTTCTGTGTCATTGATGATAGTTTGAGCTTTGCTGTTGAAGTATGCGGTTTTTTTCTATTGTTCCATCTTTTACCGATTTTTTGAATGTCACCTTTAGCGTTTCAACAAATTTTAGACCTTTCATAGATTCGAGATTCTTCATGATTTGAGAATTGAGGATAATTCTTGTTCTTTTCAAATGCTTCAGCGGGTCTTTGTTGTATTTTATGGTGATTTCATAAGACTCTGTGTATTCTTTGAGAGCTCTAGCAATCTTTCGGACATTGTTTTTAAGAAGTTTTTTGATGTGCTCTCTTTCTAGTATTTCGGCTCCCAGATTTTCCCTTTCTTCTTCAGTCAGAAATCTTAGATATGTATTTCTTCTTTTTGGTGGTTGTTTCTTGAGAGTGCTTTTGTTCATGTTATTAGTTGAGATAATTTTTTCCATTTATATATACTATGTTTATATAATTTTATTAAGTATTAATCATGGTGCGTTTAAATGTTGATAGTCAGATTTAAACGCATGACAAACAATAATATTTTTGGCTACCGTTTAGACAGCAAATAAACAGCATATACTGTGTTGATACAATATATGTTTATATATTTCTTAATCCTTAATGGCTTGGGCATTTTTCATATGTTTCTTTGTCTTGAGATGGTTCCATTTCCCGGCTAATGTGTAATTCCTATTTCCACATGCAGGACATTGCCATTCTTTATTCATCATGTACTTGGTCTTGCTTTGTGTGATTGCTTGCTTTCTTTCTTCTTCACTGAAATGTTTGATCGGCGTATGAATATTTTTTGGTCTTACCATTGTATATACTTTATATTGATATATCTTTATGATGTTTTTATAGTGCGTTTAAATCCTTAATTGGTACCCAGCTATTAAAATCATCACTGTATCCCTTCTACTTCACCAAAGCTTGTTCTTCTTGTAATCCCTCCGAATAACCTTATCAATGCGGAATACGTCCTGTTTGGCTTTTAATAATTCAGGTTCATAGAAACTCCCTTGAATATCTTCACCTCTGAGATCTTTTACTTTGTATGTTATTGGATTAGTGTATTGGATCTTATCAACTGTGAACACTTCTTCTGTCCAGTTTGGTGTATAACCCTTATCGAACACATTCCGTTTGTACTTAGATATTCGGACCTTATCACCTATTTTAAATTTTGGTTTCTGTTTTGATGTTTCCATATCACCATATAAATTGAAGTAAACTGTACCCTCATTCTTTTTCTTTGAAGCCTCAACCGGTTTCATTTTTATGCTTGAATGTTTTGTGTTGTTGTATTGTTTTACTAGTTTAGGTAACATGTCTAGATACATTGTATTACCTTGAACTGTGAACTGTTTCCACATTTGGGATTTAATTGTCCTATTCCATCTTTCAACTACTGATGACTTCTCTTCATTCTCAGTTGAGTACATATGTTTCCCATTTTTCTCTAATAGGTCTTTCACATGTTTGTTATAGAACTCTTTTCCCTTGTCAACCCATAGATATTGTGGTTTTCTGCCTTCCTTGAATATTGGCTTCTGTGACAGATTCGCCTTTTTTATCTTTCAATGGAACGATCCAACCATATTTGCTGAATACATCGATAACCATTAGAAGATATCGGTAACCCTTGTTCCATTTACTAAACTGTCGTTTCTCCACTATTGTTGACAACAAAACGATGATTAGTTTTTGTTTGATGAGCATTGTTTCCGATATCTGACTTCAATGCTGTTTCAAGTTCAAAAGCGACATCTTCATACCTTTCTATAAACTTCGAGTTTCGATAATTTGTCATATATTATATGTTTAGATAAAATTCCTTCTTCTAAGTTTTCCACCTGAAAGTATCTGATTTACTCTATCATTTACCTCCTAAGCAGTTAATTTTTTTGGTTTTGATGGTGTTATATTGTATTCCATTGGATGTGATGGTGTTGTTGTTTTGTTCTCTCTCAGAAGCCTGACTATTTCATCACCAGACATTTTTTGCCAACACATTCACCAGTTTTTGTGGCTGCACTTTTGGCTAATTTCTTCCCAGTTCGTCTGAAGATTTTACTTCCAACTGACTTTAAAACATCGCTTAGACCTTCACCGTATTGAAATTCACCGTAAATATGTTTTTTCACATATTTATCCAGATTTGGATCATATCGTCTTTTGAATTCACACTGTCTTATCATATATTATAATATTATATTATATTATATCTCCCTTGATCGTAGAAACAGTTCAATGTACCAATCTATCCCATTCAAATCAATTGGAGTCCCAGATGAATCAATAACATAAAACCGCATTGAAGATATCAAATGACCTGATACTGGACTATATGCAAGAAAACGAGGTTTGTAAGTAAATGGAAGGGATCTAACAAGATTTTCAACAGGAATAACAGCTACTGTACTTGAAGATTGACCATCGGTAATACTATCTCTTACTTTATCACAGTTAATATGTATTTCATCCACTCCTCTTGTGATGTCAGGGAGATTTGTTCCATACTCTGTTCTATCAATTATTTTTTATTCAAAGCCAATCAGTTTTCCGAAATCTGTGTTTGTGAGGTGCAATCGATAATTATCATTTAATTCAACAAGTATTCGATATGTGGATAAGATAAAATACAGATTGATGCCATACTTTTCTTCATCACCATCCTTGATAACATGCTCTTTATCCTTCATGTTCTTTTTAATGTATTCATCAATGTCATCATAACTGTACATACCATCAATGAATGTGATTGTTTCCCAATCTGCACCTTTATTGTGACTGTATTTTATTTGATTGTTTTTATACACCTGTCTCATATTATACCAACTGTAAGTCATAGATATTGTTCTAACAGCAAGTTCATGCTTCATGTCATAAGATAGTTTGATAGGTTCGTTGAATCTAGTTGTGAAATCATGACTCAAACTTACACCAGCCTTTTGTCTATTTTTTGATGAAAATCGTAATAAGAATTCACTCATATATTATTAGATTAGATATTCCTTCATGAGGTCATTCACTTGTTTGTTATCTATGACATCCAATTTATTTAACCTGTGTACTATATTCACGAACTCTTCTCTAACATCACTGCTGTCATTTCCAGCAGACATAGATCCTCCAAGTAGTTCAAGACGTGAAAGTAAATCTTGTGTATTATTGTAGTAGATCACACCACTTCCCAGTTTTGAATACTTCTTGGATGTCCTATGGATCGGTATTTCACTCAGTTTATTGAGGTTATTGAATATGTATCTTGCCAGTTCGGAGTATTTCTTTTTGCTGTTGAATCGTTTTGCCAAAAGATCAAGTGTGTCGAAATCACCTTGTTGTCATATACTTTCTTGCCGTTTTTATAAGCCTCAGCTTTTAAATGTCCATGCAATTTAATAGGATCAATGATCAGACCACCATACTGTCCATTTTTCGATATCTTGTAAGCATTTCTCTTCTTTGTGTGTAGATGCCTTTACCCATATATTTTGGGGCTGCTTTGATATGGTTTAATCTCACCAAATAATCTTTGAGGTATGGTATTTCTGTTTTATTTCGAGAATATGTTGTAATCTGTATTTTTTTTTCAATTTTTTAAAAGGCTTACCCTTTTTTGTTGAATTTTCTTCAATGTATTTTTCATTTCGTTTTATTTTGCCATTCACATTTTCTATAAATGAGGTTGGATCTAAACCTTCTTTGAAAATTTCAGATGGTAAAGGTAACCCTTTTGATTCCAAAAATTTTTTATATTCATCTGTAATACCTTTATCCAAATTTATAATTTGAGGTTTCTCTTCACTTGTGCTTAGTTTGACCTCTTCATCTTCATCTTCACCTTCATCTTCTCCTTCATATTCACCTTTATCTTCACCTTCATATTCACCTTCATGATAATCCCAATCTAACTCCGGCAATTTTTTGCCCTCAAATGTGATAGCCTTTGTAGGATCAAATTCAATGGCTTCAACTAGTTTTTCTTGATTTTCTTTCAATTGTTTGATGAGTTTATCCTGTCTTTCGTTGGTTTTTTTATCGGTTTCTTTTCTGACTTCTTTTTTGTATTCAATATAAGGTTCAACATTTTCCATTGTATCAAGTTGATAATCCTGTTTTTCTTTCGTTTTTCTTGGTGACTTCGCGGACTTCTTTCACCTTGTTTCCAGCTTCAATTCCATTATTAAGAAGTTTTTTGTTCGTTCAATATCCATATACGATTATCTTACATAAAATTACTTATCTCAACTTATCTCAACTTATCTAAATTATCTAATATACTCATATAAATGGAAATACCAAACTATGATAGTGGTGAGAAATCAAAAAATGGTTTCCAACAATTATATCGATACATGCCGAAAAACACATTCAGGATGCTTTTAGCGGGTAATTCAGGATCAGGCAAAACGAATCTATTGAGTCATATTTACAATATCCATTGATCTATTATGATCAGATCCATTTGTATGCTAAAAATCTGGATCAAGATAAGTATATAAATTTAATTGACAAAATGAATGGAATAAGTGAACAGGTTGGTTACCCTGTTTTGGTGGTGAGTAATGATGAAATCACACCTGTCGACCAACTCCAAGATACTACTATGCAAAGAATCGTTATATTTGATGATTATGTGTGTGAAAAAGTACAGAAACCTCTGATAGACTATTTCATTCAAGGACGACATAAAAACTGCTCTGTGATATATCTCACACAATCTTTTTACGGATGCCCTAAAGCGATCAGATTGAATTGTAGCCATTTTTGTTTGTACGTTTTTCCATCCTCAAGAGAAAGAAATTTGATATCTCAAGAATTGGGAATTGACAAAGAAAGGTATATTAAGGCAACCAACAAACCATACTCTTTCTGCTATGTGGACAAACCAATGAAAATGGTTAAGAGAAACTTTTATGGAAATATATAATATACTAATATATGGGAATATTCAATGACAATTCAGAAAATGATCATCTCAGTCATTTCCAATTTTCAACTGAAAGAGGACCACCAGGACCACAAGGTCCGAGAGGACTGAAAGGACCTCCTGGTGTTGGGTTTGAACTTACGGATGATGGTAATTATGATATCGATGGAAAACGATTGACTGATATAGCTGACTCAATTGATGATAGTGATGCGGTCAGTTTAAAAGTATTGAAAGAACATATTAAAGTCAGTCAAAATAATTATCATTTACAACCGAGTTTTCGATTTTATAAAGACTTTGGTGATAAGAGTCAATTAACTGTAGGGTTACCACCAAATACATCGCCAGACCATTTCTTTCAAAATCATAAAGCGCATAATGATGCTTATGTAATTGAGAAAGAAGGTTATGATACTGGTTTTGGGGGGGAAGCATGGTCCAGTATAAAAATGAAAGGTAATCAATTGGAGAGTGGCGCTTATACCTCTGTTTTTGAAATATTTGTTATTAGTGGTAGTGGTGGTTTTCTTGTTGATGATACAATAATTTTTAATGTCCATGGTGATAGTCATTATACGATTAATACATTCGATAGTGACAAAATATCCAATCAATATACTAAATTAATTATTCAATTCACTACTAATGGAAGAGCTGGACTAAATGATGGGATAAAATTCCAAATTAGATATTATGGTTCTCATTACAATAAATATTTTTAATGTCCGTGACGTTGATGATAATCATACGATTCTCTATTTTGAGAATTTAAATCTCAATGGCAATCTTATTGATGGTTTAGGTGATCCTATAGCATACGCTTATGCTGCTAATAAGAATTACGTCGACATTGAAAACTCTCGACAAGACATTGCTATTGCTGATAAAGCCAGTAAATCTTACGTTGATGGAGAAATAGCAAAAGTCCATATAGATACTACACCATTACTTCCGAGAGATGGTAGTAGAAAAATGGATGGTGATTTAGATATGAACAGAAATTATATTCTCTCTGTGGAAAATTTAGATGATTATAAGTCTGATGATCCTATAGAATATCGTGTCAAAGACATAAGAAGTGTTGTTAATAAAGGATATCTGAATATAAATTTTATCAAATTAAAAGATAAAGATGATAAAGAATATTTTGATCTCAAACAGAATATAATAAAAAACTGTGAACCTTACTATGATGGACTTTTTGATAATAACAGTCTGGTCAGTAAAGCTTATGTAGACGCTAAAATTATTAATTTACCCAAACCAGAAATTAAATGGAAGTAAAGCTATGACTGGAGCTCTAAATATGGGTAATAATGATATTGATAATCTAAAGACCATTGTTGAAGATGACGGCTGTAGTCCTAACTATGACCAAATAAAGCATAAAGTAGTTAATTTTGAATTGTTAAAAAATACCAGAGATTATGTCATCCGTACTCTAGATTTACTTCCAAAAGATGGTAGTGAGGCTATGGAAGGTGATTTAGATATGGCAAATCATAGTATCGTTAATCTAAAAGAACCAAGCCACATATGCTGCTAATGTAAAATTTGTCGCTAATGCAATTGTTGATAATAATACAATTATGGATGGTATAATTTTATAAGAAAATAAAAGCGTCTGAAATAAATTTCATAGAGTCAATTGATAAAGAAAATGTCTTCAAAAGAGTGATGGATAATGATGATTTCAAAGAAGATGATAGTGATATTCATAAAATTGAAGTCCAGAATAAAAATTTTCATTTGGTAAACAAAAAGACTTATGAATTAAAGATTGATTATGATTCCAGTATTGGTTATTATCGCACCAGACTATCAATTGATTTGATATTTTTACCTGCTGGCTCTTATACAATGGTTTATGAAATGTATGTAGAAGATGGTATCACCATTGATGAAATAAATGCGTCAAGTGGAACTCTCTCTCTGTGGTAAAGATCAATTCCAAAATAAATGGAACAAATACACGAAGCATCATCCATTTTTCTAAAAACATTTACAATCCCAGTTTTGATGATCTTGATATTGACATCAAATTGAAAAGTAAAACTGATCCCCAAACTACTATTTATGTCGTTGTTTACGGTGTCAAAGGTTATGTCAATAATGTCTCTGTGCATTTATGGGATCGGATTTACCGTTTTGATAATGATTCCGTTAAATATGAAGCATCAATCGATATGAATGATAATAAAATAACTGGAGTCGCTGATGGTACTTCAAAAGGTGATGCTATCAATAAAGCACAATTGGATTTATTGGATACAAAAATCAATATAAATAAGTATTTCACGTATGTTGATCAGTTAAAACACAACAATGAAAGTACCGTCAAATTTCCACAAACTCACATATGGAAACCATCAATATCATTTCCGTTTGAATTAGTTCCAAACAATAATACAAAATTAAGGATAAAACTTGATGGTTGGTATCATATCATTTATACTGATAATGTTAGATATGGAGGACATTTTCGAATTCATGATGATACTGTTCTTTTCAATAATAATCTGGTTTATAAAAATTATTTTTTACCATTAATGCCATCTTTGAAATTGTCATTGATAAAAATCTGGCACATCATGTTGAAATAAAATTAAATATTACCAAACCAATCTTGAATACTAAAAGTCCCCAATTAGAAGGCTTAAATCAAAGTACTTTTTATATATAAAGTATCTGGGTCCTCGATTAATATAAATAATTAATATATGGGACATTTAAACGGACTAAAATCACCACCTAAGGTTAATACATCAAATCATAAAAATGTCTACACGAAATCTGACATTAATACCAAACTGACTATTTTCAAAAAGAAGATCATTAACCTGATCAGTGACAAAAAACAGTATATAACCATTTAGGTTGAAGAAAGAGGGAATCTGTCCAACGGAAATTTAGAATGGAGTTTCGGAAATGGGACAGAAAACCAAACTCAGTACCACGTCTGCTTGGGGGGGGGGGGGGTGAACAGCAACTTTACAATCAGATATTTACATCCATGAATATAAATATATAAACTAATAATATATGCTAACTGACACAATTATTTTTGTTAACTGCTTTTTCGAAGAAACAAAAAAACAACATCCAAATATAGATGATGTTATACTAAAGTCTGCATTAGTATACCAATACCTATATCTCAAAAATTTCAAGAAATATATATCAATAGATGAAATTCTTTTTTTAAATGACAATTAAATTGGTTTAATTGGTCCGGGAAATGGATGCTTCACACACTTTCTTGAAAAAATATTCAAAGAATCTGATACATTACACTCACATAGCATTTTACATGATGCTTATGGTCGATTTTATGATCGTCATTCAAAAAACCGTGGATACACATATATTATACCTGAAAATAAAACACCAGAATGGGTAAAAAGATCTCCATTGTGTGGTCAGGTATATGGATTAATATATTGTACATTCAAAAGAATCATAGTATAATATACATATATATATGAAAGAGTCACGAAGAAGCATTCACACTTTGAACGGTACAATTCACAATAAAGGACCATTGAAAAGCATATTCGACTGGAATCATATTTCAGACGAACTGACAGAAGTACAGATCGAAGAATTGAAATCTTACTACGGCACATATCATAAAAAAGTGTTTTGTCTACAAGCTAGCATTAAAACGTTTGAAAAATGGAGATTATTGGCGAATTCATTATCCATCGTGTTTGCATCTGGAGGTTTTGCTTCTAGTATAGCAACTGGTGGCATTAGTTTGATTACTATCAGTATAGTAGCACTTTTGATTCAGGGTTGGATGAAGCATAAAGACCTTGATCTTAAGATCCAAAATTGTACTTATGCTTACCAAAGCTATCAACATCTGTTAAATAAGATAAAAGATATGATGAGAAGCGGTAATTTCAATGCTTCCTCCATCTATATAATACAATGAAGAACATTGATGATTATGTGACAGACAACAGTCCCATTGTTCATAAGTATTTGAAAAAATATGATGAAATATTCACACATTAATTATCGACTGGATTCTATCACCTATCAATGATAGAACATTTTTCCAATATTGTTTATAATATGTGATTGTCCTCTTCGACTTCGTTACTTGGATATCTTTGTAAGGAAGCCCGAGCATCTTGAATAATTGTATAAGAATGAATTTAATACTGATCATCCGTTTATGCCCATCATTAACCTTATGAAGAACACTATCAATCTCAATGAATACTTTATGAATCTGAACCCTTTGTTTATGAGTTAGATATAGATATACTATTCATCACATTATCAAGATGGTATTTTCGATGATATATTGATTTTTGTCGTATCAAATACATTTTGTCATGAACGTTAAAGTGCTCCGTGACATAATCATAACCATGAACTAAACCACAATTTATACAGATATTCATACCATTTACAGTTTCCATATCCTGTTCACTACAACATGACTCAACCACTTTACAAACTTCTACTAATTGTTGATCACAAAAGGGGCATGTTGAGTCCCCCATACTCTTCATTTCATCATGAATTTGAGAATTACAAACCATCTTATATTATTATATGAGATTATATTTTAAAGGTAGTAAGTAAAAATCCAAAACTATATGACGTCACGACACAGCTGTGTCGGCCTACATAATAAGTTTTTTGATCCAAAGGACAATCATAAGATTTACAATCTAAAGGACAATCGTGTTTTAAAATTTTTGGAAGATATATTTTACTTTTATTATGAAATTTGTGATCTGGAGTACAAACATGCTTGAATACACATGATTTTTCAAAGCAAAACTTACCACCACATCCACACTTAAAATAAGAGATTCCACATTTCATTCTACAAAAATCACATCTTTTTCTTTTAAACAGATTCACCATATATTATATATATATAATAATTTATATGTTATATATTGGTCCCAATAATGATTCAAGGTTTTGGTTCCAGACCTATGTCCCGGGTTTTGGTCTTGGTTCCGCATTTGATTCCTATATTTTTATTCCTATATTTGGTTCCACATTTGATGATAAGGTTTGGTTTTAGATTTGGTTTCAGGGTTTGGTTCAGATTTTATATTTCTAAAATTTGAATCCGATTTTTTGATTTATATTTTTGGTTCTATATTTTTGGTTCTATTTTTGATTTCTAGGTTTGATTCCTTGGTTTGAGAAAGAGTAGAGAATAAAAGCGCGGATAAAAAAGTGCCAGAACCTCCAACTATTGAAGAATGCGCCCGAACCGCTAAGTACTATACTACTTTAGGAAAAGTGCTTATTAAATTGTTTGCTAGATCAATTCAGATATAATTAGTGGCCTAGATAGCCAAAGTAAGTTCCAGATGTTTACGCTATTCACCGGCCACCATATTGGTGTACCTTGGAGGTACACCAATATGGCAGCTCCATACTGTAAATTTGTGCAAAAAATTGCGACAAATATTTGAAGATCGGGAGAACGTACCGACCTATTTAAACTTTCTAGTTTCTTTTAGGTCTCCCTGCCACTTTATCACTATATTTATTATATGTGTAATTTTTTTTCTTTTTCGTCGCTAGTTAATTCGTATCAACTTATTGTCCTCCTTTATAATCATTTTAAATTTTGTTGTGTGGCAAATCATTAATAAATAAATAGCTAAAAAACTAAATAAATTAATCAATTAATAAACAAATTGAAAATGAATAAATAGTGTTTTCACTCTTACAGTGAAGGCGCATCTTTACTTTCTGTCTGCACACATAGGTTACCAAGAGTTTTCATAATCTAGCTTGATCATTGCATGCTATTGACTTCTCAAATGACGCATCGAACGGGCTAATCCATTTTCTTTTAATTTAAGCTCCACTGGAATTCAGCGACACATCTCAAAGCAGTGATCGGTCATTCCAGTCACATTGTTCAATATGCCAGGGTGCATTCAGAGTCAGTCCTGTTTATCCATCAAAGTGTGGACACACCTTCTGCAAACGTTGCGTGGACGAAGCTGTTGCGAATGGCACTAGTTTGTTAATGTGCAATGAGGAATGGTGTGCATGTAAAAGAAACCAACCGCTTGGCCTTATGAGTTGGAGAACAGAGAAACAACCACTTCCTGGGCACGAGGATTGTGAAACCATTGCTATTACCTACAACCTCCCCAAAGGAGAGCAAGGTGCATAAGCGTAATGTGAAAAAAAAGAAGAGACAGATGTTTTTCATATTCCTTTAAAATTTGAACTGTGTAAAAAAATGCTGGCGCCAGTTAGGCTTGTAACGCCAAACATGTCATTCAACGAGTACGAGTAGAATAATTAAGGAACTACGAAATACAATATTGCATTTTCGACTAGATTTTGTCTTGACGAGGATTTACTGACTCATTTACCGCGGACGGTGGCCATTGCTAGGCATGCTGGTGATGACTGAAACCTAAAGGACACTATAAGCAAATTTGAAATTTGCTGGAAGTGAGTCACCCGGTACTCTATTTTCTATAATCCACAACTTTTGAGGCGTAAGTTGAAGCACATAAAAGATCAATCGCGCATGAAAGTAATTTATTTGATTGGTGATATGCGTCAACAGGGCTACATATACGCGAAAAATGACGCCGGCTACAAAATGCGGCTAAAATAGAAGACGCGAACTTGAGGCCTGGGGTGCAAGTCCCAGCAATCGTGATCATGGGCTTGTGAAGCAGCAATTCTTGTCTCCTTTAAGATACCACAACTCCATGAATCATTAGAGAGTTTAAGCAGATCGCTACGGCTGGCGCCACTAGGGTTGCCGTGACTGAAAAGGTCTGGGGAGAGTACGTCTCGGTGGTCTGCCAAATTTTAGCAAAGCGAAATACAAAGATGCGGGAAACATGAGCTAAGGAGTTTAAAAGCTCTTTTATTTAGTTTCTCACAGTCAAATGGCTTCGCTCAAAGAACGATTCTTATCCGCCTTGCTAGGACGAGCAGATAATTTCTGAGCGAAGGCCTTTACCATATACTTTGCATAATGACAAATTGATGGATGAAAT
This sequence comes from Catalaphyllia jardinei, assembly GCA_022496165.2. Lineage (NCBI taxonomy): Eukaryota > Metazoa > Cnidaria > Anthozoa > Scleractinia > Caryophylliidae > Catalaphyllia > Catalaphyllia jardinei. The sequence continues at coordinate 22,697 of JAEMPF020010933.1, forward strand.
ATCTAACTTCAGAGACAAATATCGAATATTTCAAAGAATATCGAGCGAGGAGCACAAACATATCAATATTTAAAAAAAGCAAAATAGCATCGCATAGTTACCCAGATCTAAAACAGCTTCACTAAACCCTCAAAGCAATTTTAACTGAAGAAAAACAACCCATACTCAACGTGAATATTTCCCTTGACTCACTTCGCCATTCCAACACTTTTTCGCGAAACTAACCGTAAATTCATGATACCTATTTACAAGCTTATGAGAGGCAATTTTTGACTTAAATTCACTTTAAAGGATATAGTATCCAATGGAATTCTTAAAATGCTGAGATGTCCGTTGAAAAGGGTCAGAGAAGCGAAATAAACCCGACGTAGCAGCCACTACGGATAAATATCCCGAATCACGTAGTCAGATTTCGCGCTACGGCTGGATGCAACCGACGTGCATGCCGGGTGTCACATTTTGGGGTAAATATACTTCCGGCAGCCGTATGAGCGCCAGCCATAGCGATTTGCTTAATTAAACTCCCTATTTACACCATATTAAGACGCATCCATTAAGACGTTCAGCCCAAAATTCTGTTTTAGTCGCAAAGCGGGATTTTGTACCATGGTCACCTCGTTGGGTATTTTATACGATCAGCGTAGTCTTAAGTTGTTCTAATGAACTTGTTGACCAAAAAATTTAACTTCAGCATTCTCTACCAATTTGCACACTTTCCTTTCTATTGAAACGTATATCCATCGTCTCTTACCTTTGCTTTTTTTTTACCTTTTATAGGATGGGAACATCCCAAACCAGGTCATCCGCACGACGGTCTTTATTTTACAGCATATCTACCAAATAACGCTGAAGGGCAGGCTGTTTGTGAACTTCTTAAGAAGGCGTTTGACGCACGGCTTCTATTCACAATTGGCAGATCTACTTTTACAGGCGAAGATGATCAAATCCTGTGGAATGGCGTTGATCATAAAACCAATCCTTTAGGAGGGCCATCGAAGTAAGTACTTAGTCAAAGTTAGTTATGATGCATCTAATACTGAATAAACTAGGGAAAACTGCACGGCCGCTAGTTGTTTATAAGTCTCGAGTGACTTTTAGTACAATGGTAAACACCACAAACAGTTACATGAAACAGCCATGGGGTCGCCTGTTTCTGTTGTTGTCGCAGAAATTGTGATGCAACACGTAGAGGAACGCGCCCTTGCAACTTGCCTTCAAACAATACCGCTCTGGTTACTCTACGTTGACGACACCTTTACCGCTGTTCACAAAGACGAAATGGACGCTTTTCACGACCACCTTAACGAACTGAACGCCGGCATCCTGCTTACCGAAGAAATCGAAGAAAATGGAAAACTTCCTTTTCTAGACTGTTTGGTAAGCCGCGACAACAAGGAACTGCGAACGACAGTGTACAGAAAACCGACGCATACCGACAGATTACTTGACGAATCATCCTACAACCTCTCTTCACACAAAGCCACGACTATAAGGACATTGATGAGACGAGCGCAACTAGTTTGTGATACACCGGACAGCTTATGTGACGAAAACAAGTACCTTGAACGTGTTTTTATCAAAAAAAACTTCAATGCTGACTTTATTAGACGAAACATTTTCGACCTACTGAAACTGAGGCAAGGAACAAGAACTCGACACCTGTTACTACAGTGACTACACCTTACGTTAAGGGCACTTTACAGCCCTACAACATCTGTGTAGCCCACAAACCTACAACTACGTTTCGAAACTTACTGACCAACGTTAAAAACCGAGACGAACCCAACAACAGACAGGGAGCAGTTTACAAGATCAAATGCTCCAACTGCCAGGCTTCCTACATTGATGAGACTGGCAGAAACCTTAGCTCAAGACTGACTGAACACAAACGAGCCAAGAGAAATGGTGATGCCAACAATCAACAATGCCAACAATGTTTTCAGAACTACACTCACCCGGACGATCACACAATACACATACACTTTATTAATTTTCGATACAAATTAACAAAAAAAGGGCATGCCCGCAACTAGCAATAGGTTAATCTAGACGGGCCATGCCTTAATAACTGAATTACAAAAAAGGTGCATGTCCACTCTACACATGATTTACATTTTTGCATTTTTACAAAATATATTAAAACAGAAGTTAACTAATAAAGTAAAAGGGAAAGATAGAGTATTGAATAACAACAAGAAAAACCATCAGTAAGCCAGGACAGATGAGAAGAAGTATTCAGTAGGAGTTTATATTTTGTATAATCTCAGATAAATCTATACTAAGAGTTTTGTGAACCAAATATGTTGAATAAAACATTATACAAACTACTGATACTCTTGGGTTCAAGCAATTTACTATATTAACTATTAGAAGAGGCCAAAGCAACTTAAGCATTGCCTTTACTTTTGTTAGGCGCTATATAAGCGATGTATTACTATTATTATTATTTTTTTATTATTATTATCGTTATCGTTATCGCTATCGCTATCGCTATCGTTATCGTTATCGCTATCGTTATCGTTATCGTTATCGCTATTGTTATTGTTATTGTTATCGTTATCGCTATCGCTATCGCTATCATTATTATTATAATGTCGTTCCGGTAGGACAGCTAAGTTTTGACTGCTGCTCGTACTGCGGGCGCAGCTGCCGTATGCAAGGAAAGTAAGGCCAAAGAGTGCTTAGGTTGACCTCATTTATCGTCTGTTGTAGGTTTCGATATCTTTATGGAGTAATTGACGGATTGAAAATATGAACGTCATGATCCTTGCAGTGTGCAAGCAATTTGAAGGCTACAGAAGCCTATGTCCTCAGGGATAACGCTGCGCATTCCCGTCCAAAGTGGTGACTGTGCCTCTTTGCTGGCGGGTAATGGCATCAGGAAAATGTAGCTCTCGAGACACATGATTTAATTGGCTAGACACTTGAAAATATCTTCACGCAGCTCCTACAGACCTTATCCAATGAAATTTCAAAGAAGTTTAATACTGGACAAAAGAGCCATTCATAGTTAATGGAGGGCTTGTCTAACTCAGTGAAAGATCGCCCAGTGAGCCGCTATTAAATTTCTTGTCATTAGGTGTTGTGATTGAACGGTTAAAATTAGAAACCAGCCAGCTATATCTTTGGAAAGGAAACCAGCTTTTGAATTAATCTATCTTGGTTTAAGAGTCTAGAAATGTGTCTCCAGAGCCACTTTTTCCTCGTACCAATCCCCGCGCTAGCTGAAAGGGATTGGCAGTTCTAGGAATGGGAATAACCGGTACGTTGCTCTACCAGCCGAGCTTCATCCTTTATCTATTTACAGCGAGTTAGTTACAGACATTTTAAGTTCCAGTGTTCCTCAAAAGGAGTAGATGATGTGAATAGTTTGAATAAACCTTGTGGAACCTTGTGGAGTTTGACATGAATCGTATTCACGATTGACAAGATCAAAAACCAAATAGTCATAAGAACAACCTGCTTATCTGACTAGAGAGAGGAATATAATATACTCTAAGCGTCCATGGGCTCTCGAAAGTAGTAAATTAAACTGATATGAGGCTCAAGATGCTCTTAAAAGTATCAAATAGTTGCTTGTACACTAAACGTTTCTGGCTTGGCCCTTCTTCAGTAGGAGGAATGATCGAGCCAAGCCATACAAATATCTTTACGCGTATCCACGCACGGAAACTGCGCGCACGAAGTTATAAACAAAGGTGTACTGCAACAAATGAAAACCATTGCTTTAGCGTATGTATGTGTAACACGCGCTGGAAACACAGTCGCAAGAATTTTAAGTTAATGTATAATCCATTGGGTTTAAGCGTGCGCAGCTTGCAGAGTAAATTCATTCATGCTGCTTTGTGGATTTTTTTGCTTATTCCTACTGTCTACCAAAAGAAATACTTGTTTTATCCTGAGTTTATCTCCTTGAAAAGGTCCTTTCAGTTCGCATAATTTTGTAAATTGTCGTTACTTTTGTTCTTACAGCTATGGGTATCCAGACCCTGACTATCTTGGCCGAGTGAAGACGCAGCTGGCAAGTAAAGGAATTGAAGATGACACAAAGGAATTATTTTGTTGATGACAGAACTGATTATGAGTGAGAAAGTGCATATTGCATGCTAGTAAATACCAAAGCCTTAGTTTGTAACTTCTCAGGTGCTGAAGTTCTCCGGCGGTCTTAGTTTTCTGTCCTTCAATTTCTACTTTGGCCAAGAGAAGATGAAGGGTATTCCTTAGATAATCCCTCTCATGCTATTTTAAGAGATGCTCACGATCCAGTTTTCCTGAGGATAATGTTACCATGCAAGTGGCGTCGATGCTTCCGTGAAAAAAGAAAAATTACGCACGTAAAGCGGCTAGGATTTTCCACCAGAGCTCATGGATTAAGTAGCTCGAGAATAAGGGTTATATATATGCGGGATTTTGTCCCTCTCCCTTTTTCTTCTCTTTTTTTGGCTATACGTATACAGTAGATTATTCGGATTAGCGTCAGGATCAGCTTTCGAACAACGTGTGCTCTGGATGGCACATGTGTACTTTAGTCAATTTATTTACACTCATTTCAGTTTTGTAAAATTCATTTTTATCAAAAAAAATCATTTTATCAAAAAAAAAAAAAAAGAAAAAGAAAAAGAAAAACAGAATTACATTTAATAAGGAAAAAATGTGTAATGGCCAAAGGAGCAAAAGCTTTCAATTTAGCCGCCGTGAGAGTAGAGAGTAGATATACTAACTTGGAAAGAGTATGAATGTAGTAAAATATAACGGATTCTTATGTCTACCTATATTGCCTCATGGTTAGTGCGCTGGTTCAAGCCCTGGCCGGGGACACTGGGTGGGACACTTCTAGGGCAAGACACTGAATTCTCACAGTGCCTCTCTCCACCCAGGTGTATAAATGGGTACCGGCGAATTGTTGGGTAAACCTAACAAATTGCGGGGGAGTGGCCTGCAATGGACTAGCATCTCGTCCAGGGATTCCTAACCCCTTCGTGTCACAGAAACTGGGACAAGCTCTGGCAGCTATGAGCCAGTCGGCTCCAAGGCTTCACTTTATATCTTCCTACATAGGGGAAACTGCTTATATTCTTTTATGTCTTTCCTCTCCCCAAAACCAAACCCATAAATGCTGCTCTTGCCTGAGCTCTGTTTACTGGGCAATAAAAAATAAGCACACTTGAATTGGAGCAATATGGCTATGGGCAACAGGTCCATAGCCGCTTTTATTGAAGCAAACAAATCATGAATGAATTCTGTTATCATATGTTTGCCCAGTAAAGGTGCGGGCCAAGAAAACGCAACACTAAATACCCTTACAGAAAAGGGGGGCGATCAGGGGAAGGAGGTGGGAATCAAAAGCAGCTTCTCACGCCGAGTTATAGAAACGAATGGCAAGCACATGGCTTGCCATTTCACGTGACCTGCCAAAAAGGTAAGAGGGGGATGGACATAATGGCCATTGCTACCTCCCCCAGACCCAGTCCCTTTGACTATCCAGTAACTTTGGTCAAAGAGAAAAGACATAAAAATTCTATTTGCGAGCAAATATTTTATTTATGTCTTTCCTCTCCCCAAAACCAAACCCATAAATGCTGCTCTTGCCTGAGCTCTGTTTACTGGGCAATAAAAAATAAGCACACCTGAATTGGAGCAATATGGCTATGGGCAACAGGTCCACAGCCGCTTTTATTGAAACAAACAAATCAAAACAAATCATGAATGAATTCTGTTATCATATGTTTGCCCAGTAAAGGTGCGGGCCAAGAAAAACGCCAAAAGCAATGACACTGAAGGTGCATTGCTGCCCCACCCCAGGCAAGAGCAGAAGCAAGGAAAAGTAAGTTAGACAACAAGCTAATACTGCTAATCAACTCCACTTAGAAAGAAACCCCTTAATACTTAGATGGTGTACCAGCCGCCCTTGCAAGCATGGCACACCCAAAATTAACCACGTTTGCAGACTGGCATAGCTTGAATCTGTAGACTGGGCATAACAATATTAAAACAAACTCTTGAAAAAGCCGCCCATGCAAACTAAATCGGGAATTACACCCTACAGGACAAGAATTTAACTTAGCTCCAGAAAAAGTTGCCCATGCAAACGGAGTGAAGAATTCAAGTGCAGCAGCCGCACATGCAAGCATGCCACATCTTTATTCCTCATGGTTAGTTAGTCAGGTAGTAAAATTGCTATTTGAAAAATGAATCCTTGGTAACAAGAAAAACTGAGATTAATATCGTAAGACACAACAAGGTGGGGCAACCGCCCATGCAAATTGACCCACCTTACCAGTAATTATGCTGACACTAATTATGCTAAAAATTAAAAGCTGGTTAAATTTGCTAGATGAATCCTTGGTAACAAGGAGAATTGAGATTAATAGAGGGAAACACAACAAGGTGGGGCAGCCGCCCATGCAAACTGACCCACCTTGCTCACAATTATGATGACCCCAACTATTTGTTCAGGAACGTAGACTGGGAACCCTGATATAGCGCAGAAAAGCATTGGACTTCCAGCGTCCTAACATTCTTATCTGAGTATCAGAAAACCCCCGATCTGCTGCATAGGATGCCGCACCTATTCTGAATCTATGACCTTTACAACGGGAAGGATCCAAGCCACTCAAGTGACAAGCCCTTAGAAGCTGGTTGGAGAAAAATGACCTTGAAACAGGCAACCCATCCTCTGAAAGGAAAATGGCCCCGGGTCTGAGACCTCGCAAGGTCAAATACTGGGACAACAATGCAACGGGACAGGTGGAATTGGGCTGCCGGGAAAGAATCACCGAAAAAGGGCGTGCATTGTAGCTATGCTCAAAATCCCCAAAGGTAAGTTTAAAGGCCATCAATTCCCCAGATGACGAAATTAATTTTGTGAGCTGATATAACTGAAGGGGAGGGTTAGCAGTGCTATCACACGGAGCAGTCATTTCTCCTATACGCAAAAAGGCATAAAAACCCAAGGAACACATAGCCCGAAACTGACTCATTTGGTAGGTAGACCCCTGTAAAGAGGGAGCTATTGATACTAACCGATCCAAAATAGGAAGTGTAATAGGAAGGCGGCTATCCAAACGGAAGCCGACCTTCTTATAGCCCTTAAGGATCTGAGAAACGTAAAAAATTTTGGATGGATCGGGGAAACCCAACAGCTTGTGCGAATATCCCAAGGCCGAAATGTATGTTGTCACAGTAGATGGGGCATAGCGGAAATCAAACAAATACGCTATAAATAGAGCCATCAGTGATGGGGAAATGGGAAGGCAAGCAAAGGGTAAGTGAAAAACTGAATTATAAAATTTATAAAAAAGCTTCCAAGCCCGCCGATAAGTGGGAATGGAAGATGGTTGCAGGCTTGAACGCAGCAGATAGGAGGTCACTGACACCAACTGAGAGGCTGGAGATGAAGAGGGATCTCTGTAGGATGAGGATTCATGTAGGCCGGTGCCAGTTGTTTGAAAGTCTGCAATTTTAACCGAGAAAGGGCATCAGCAAGAATATTGTGCACACCCGCAATATGTTTTGCTTTAAAACAAATATTATTTTCCAAACAAATAAGCACCAGCCTACGTACTAAAAGCATCAAGTTCTTATCCCGAGAGGACTGCTTGTTAATAACATGAACCAGTGCCTCATTATCAGTAAACAACAGGATGCGTTGATTCTGCATGTCATGGCCCCATAAATGCAGACTCAAAACAATTGGGTAAAGCTCTAAGAAAGCAATGTTTAGGCGACACCAGCTATCCGGCCACTGACCGTAACACCAATGTCTACCAAAAACAGCACCATAACCCAAGGCACCAGAGGCATCAGTATACAGGTCTAGCTGATAAGAATTTGTCCATTGATCAGTCAGAAAAAATGAGCGCCCATTGAAATCTGCAAGAAACGATTGCCAAACCAACAAATCCTGTTTCACTTCGCGAGAAAGGCGAATCAAAAAATGAGGTTTTCGTACTCCAATAGTCAAATCAATTAACCTGCGCAAGAAAGCCCGACCTGGGACAACAACTGTGCAGGCAAAATTTAACAAGCCTGTCAACGACTGAATTTCCTGAAGAGTCACCTTACCCCTACGAAGGAAAGCTGCGAGATGTTCACGACATTTATCCAGCTTTTCCTGAGGTAAACGAGCCTCCATCAGAACGGTGTCTAGCTCAATACCCGCAAAAGTGAGTGTTGTCGACGGGCCAACAGTTTTCTCTGGTGCCATGGGTATGCCCAGATAACTACATACCATTAAAAAAGTATCCAACTGATGTTGGCATGAGTCTACAGTAGGGGAAACAATCAAGAAATCATCTAGCAAATGCAAAATATAAGGAATATGCAACTTGTTCTGGGCAATCCATTCAAGAGCAGTTGAAAACACCTCAAAAGTTCTGCAGGAGCTTGAACAGCCCATAGGCATGCACCTATCATAATAGTAAAGGCCCTCCCAGTATATGCCCAAGAGATCATAGTCGGCAGGGCGAATAGGAATTAATCGAAATGCATTCTTAATATCAGTTTTGGCTAAAAAACAATTTTTACCCACAGACTTAATCAAGCCAATGGCATCCTCCACAGTGGCATAAGAAACACTAGTGTAATCTAAAGAAATCCCATCATTCAAAGAGGAGCCTCTGGGGTAAGAAAGGTGGTGAATTAAACGAAAGTCTCCTTCAACTTTTTTGGGAACTAAACCAAAGGGTGATACGCGAAAGACTGGGAAAGGAGGGGATGAAAAAGGACCAGCAAGCCTATGGGCGTCAAGCTCCTTAGAAAGCTTAGCATTCACAGCTGACGGATTTTGCATAGCCGAAAGAAGGTTAGGGGCCTCTTGAGAACAACCAGGCTGGACAGGGGTTAGTGGCTTCTTTGCACTCACCGGGCTTTGTGAGCGGAGCCAAAGCTCCCAATGAATGGTACCCCACGGAAGGGAAGTAGCAGGGGTCTGTCGCAAAAAGCGAAAATTTTCGCTTTTTGCGAACGACGGTGGTAGCAGCTGTTTCGTCACTTCAGTTGCTACTCTTTGAACCAACTGCTCAAACAGGGCAGGAGGAAATGCGGGGACAGCTGCAGGCGTAACAGGCTCAGCCATGGGCGCAGGAGGGGCTCGTTCTACAGGCTCGGCAGCAGGCACAGGAGGTGCTGATTCCCTGGCATGCGCTGCAGGACGCCTCCTCCGAGGCGGTGACGCCACAAGAGACTCCAAGGCCTGGCTAGATGGTCGCTTGGACCGAGTGGATCGTCGAGGAGGCATCTGAAAAACAAAACCAAAAAGGAGGAGGCAGAAACTAGCGCTCAAAGAAAGAGACTGCTTGAATCACAAACACCAAAACAAAATGGCTGCGTGACAAACTGCGACGCAGCCGTGAGCCTCCTATTGCTCAAATAAATTGAAAACAAACAGCTAACATGCAATAAACGGGCAAAGAGAAAACAGCCATTGGTTATAGCCACACCTCCCACAACTGCCCACGTAATAGAACAGGAGCAACTGGCTCAATAACTGTAGTTACGGGCAAGGGCAAGGGCAAGCATAGCAAAACCCAAACTGCCCTAAATAAAACAAGGCTACACCAGAATAAACTTAGGCTATGACGGGCAAGGACAGAGGCGCCACGCACCTCTCGTAAGGTCTAACAGGATTGGCCGAGAAAACAATAGAATAAACAACAGAAACAATGGCCCTAGTCCTGAAAACAATAGAGGTGGATGATTCCGGGAGCAAATAAAATTAGAGGTTCCGAAGAGGTGCATGACTACTGCAAGGACAAGCATGGCTAACATAAGTTGCCGCAACAGCAAGCCTCAAACTGCCCTAAAATGTATTGAGTACAGTCTGGTGAACAACGGGCAAGGACAAGCATGGCTAACAGGACAAGCAATGCGTGCCACAACTACCCTTAGTAGCGAAATCGGCTAAAAAGGGATAAGTAACAAAATAACAATAAAGCAATATCAACAAT
>JAEMPF020010933.1:32743-55840 GCA_022496165.2 Catalaphyllia jardinei
GGGGGGGGGGGGTGGGGTTAAGAAGAGAGCATGCGAAGAGCCTTCAAAATGGCGTCGTGGTAGCTGCGATACAAACAATATTGACCAAAAGAGTTCACGTGAACCCCATCCGGCAAATACGGGTGCACTGAAGGACTGTTAAAACCCCTATGACGCCAGCAAAAGACATTAGGAATGGGTTCCAAGACGCCACCGAGATATTGGTTAAGTATCGATGCAGCGCTGTTAAAAAACGGCGCTCCAACGCGAGGTATGACCTCGCATACACCGATGACCCGAACTGAAAAGGTGTCAAGAAGTAAACGAACCAACTCCTCAATGTCGGAGCAAGCAACCTCAGGGGAAAGGTTTGCAAGGTCATTCGTACCAATTTCCAAATTAACAACGTGGGGGGACAACGAGGAAACGAGACTTATCAGAATCTGCCAAGGATAACATCAGAAGCAGAATTGCTTCCACGGTACAATCAGCCTCCATACCCGACAATAACTTGACGAAAGACGAACAACAAGCATTGAAACGACTGAAAAACGACAACAACATTGTGATACTGCCAGCCGACAAAGGACGTGTGACTGTTGTTATGGACAAAACTGACTACTTTGACAAAATGGACGCACTTGTTAACGACAAACAAACTTACGAAGAACTTAAACGCGACCCGACGCCAGCACTTCAACGTAAACTTAACAGCAAAATACTTACGCTTAAAAAGACTGACGCTATTGACACTCAACGCTACTATCGACTCAGGTGCTCTGTACCACAGCCACCTAAACTTTACGGACTACCGAAACTGCACAAACCTGGTATACCTATGCGACCTATAGTCTCATTCTGTGGGTCCCCTACGTATCAACTGTCTAAGTACTTGACGGACATACTGCAACCACTAAGTGACAAACCAAGACGCAAACTACAATCGACGGAGAACTTTATTGATGCTATTAAGACAGTACAGATACCTGACGACTACAAACTTGTGTCTTTTGATGTGAAATCACTGTTCACCAGTATTCCACTTCAATTGGCGTTACATTGTACTGAGACCGCTGTACAACAATCCACAGTTAAACTACCGTTACCGACAGAAGACATTATGGACTTACTGAACCTTTGCCTTACATCAACTTACTTTCAGTACAACGGTAAACACTACAAACAGTTGCATGGAACAGCTATGGGGTCGCCCGTTTCTGTTGTTGTCGCAGAAATTGTGATGCAACACGTAGAGGAACGCGCCCTTGCAACTTGCCGACAAACAATACCGCTCTGGTTACGCTACGTTGACGACACCTTTACCGCCGTTCACAAAGACGAAATCAACGCTTTCCACGACCACCTTAACGAACAGAACGCCGACATCCAGTTTACCAAAGAAATCGAAGAAAATGGAAAACTTCCTTTTCTAGACTGTTTGGTAAGCCGTGACAACAACGAACTGCGAACAACAGTGTACAGAAAACCAACGCATACCGACAGATTACTTGACGAATCATTCTACAACCCGACTTCACACAAAGCCACGACTATAAAGACTTTGACAAGGCGAGCGCAACTAGTTTGCGATACACCGGACAGCTTACGTGACGAAAACAAATACCTTGAACATGTTTTTATCAAAAACAACTACAACGCTGACTTTATTAGACGAAACATTTTCCGACCTACTGAAACTGACGCAACGAACAAGAATCCGACACCTGTTACTACAGTGACTATACCTTACATTGAGGGAACTTCTGAGACTATCTCACGGATCTTACAGCCCTACAACATCCGCGTAGCCCACAAACCTACAACTACGTTACAGCACTTACTGACCAACGTTAAAGACCGAGACGAACCCAACAACAGACAGGGAGCTGTTTACAAGATCAAATGCTCCGACTGCCAGGCCTCCTACATTGGTGAGACTGGCAGAAACCTTAACACGAGACTGACTGAACACAAACGAGCCACGAGAAATGGTGATGTCAACAACCACATTGCTGTGCATCATCAACTGACAAACCACAACATTGACTGGGACTCTGCTCAATGCTTAACCTACAGTACAAACTATTTTCAACGACTGACTCTGGAAAGCTGGTACACTAACTTAGAACAAACGCCTCTTAACAGATGTCAACAACTACCGGCACCTTACAAACGACTTATCCGCGACGAAAACGAAACCGACAAACGGACTTCTAACAGACCGGCTTAATTATTTTGACTTACAATAGACGGACTCTAACAGACCAACTTGACTAACAAAAGACGGATCGAAACCGACCAATGACTGATGACTAACTTTACATGAGTCTTCCAGCCAATACCATCATGGCTTAACTGACCAATCACTATCAACGGACCAGACTTATAACATCATCGACTGACAAACACTATTCACTTGACTCTGAAGATGACTTCCGCTCAGGTTGTCGAAACGTCAGTCACCAACAACAGTTCTTTTCAGAACTATTCTCACCCGGACGATCACACAATACGAACTACTGATACTCCTGGGTTCAAACCATTTACTATGAAAAGGAGGAATAAAAATAACGATAAGAGAGCGGCAGAACAAAATCATATAAAACTTACCTCGCGGAAAATCAAAAGCAGCTTCTCACGCCGAGTTATAGAAACGAATGGCAAGCACATGGCTTGCCATTTCACGTGACCTGCCAAAAAGGTAAGTGGGGGATGGACATAATGGCCATTGCTACCTCCCCCAGACCCAGTCCCTTTGACTATCCAGTAACTTTGGTCAAAGAGAAAAGACATAAAAATTCTATTTGCGAGCAAATATTTTATTTTCTTTGGATTAACTGAAAGGCATGCATTTAATCTCAACTTGAATCACTTCCCAAATTAATTAGGCCAGTTCCTTTAATATTGTACGGCCATCATTTTGATCTGTACGATTGAGTTTTGCTTCCAAGCATGTTCGGTGTAATTACAATTATGTGCTTTCGAGGCTGATATGATTAGATCAGTGAGAGCAGCAGGGATTCATATTTTAGGATCTGTTGGATGTAGATGGAACTTTTTTGCCCATGTAGGGATTCAAGCCAGAAAGTTACAAAAATTGATAGAGATAGAATACAAAAACTTTACAATTTTGCTGCCAGTATTGAAGTGATTTTAATGGCTTTCATTGTCTTCCAGAACCTAACCCTAACCACCCACCTCCCCCACCTCCCTTGCTTCCCCTTCGCTACCACCGAAAATAACCTCACCAGCAGTAGCGGCTTTTTATAAAAGCGATTAGTTTGGTTTAATTTTATTCATACATGTACTCACCAAATAGTGAAGGATCTTATGCAGCTTAAGTTGCACTAGCCTTTTGAATTTCTTTCTGTAGTATATCAAGAGAAGTTTGACTGAAATAATTACATGTGACCTAAATATGGCAATAGAATGTAGCTAGCGTGCGTTGAGGTGTTCCAGAAATGTCTAGTGTAAGAGACTTTATTCTACTGTAATCGCACGACATCCAGTGGATTTGTAATAATGGTCGATTGATATAAGTCACAATGATAAGACCCAGGGAGAGTACGGCAGGAATCAAGAGTAAACTATTTTGAATTTGCGTGTAATCGTGCCACGCACCATGTTCCCGCAAAGGCATAAGATAATAAACGAAACAGTAAAGATTCTGACACAATACTGTAGAAATCACTAGAGTGGTAAAATTTAGTCTCTAAATGTAGTCTAGTGTTGAGTCAGTCTTGATCACGTGTATTAAAACATTTTGTAACGTAGCCTATTTATTAAGGAAGCCAACGCAAATCATTGAACCGTTTTAAAGTAAAAGAAACCTTTTCTTAAAGCTGAATACTTTCATTGGTTTTCTTGTCGTTGTTCATAAAAAATCGTGCAAAACGATATTTACGTGACAATAGAGTAATCTTTCACCACGTTAAAACTCCCACTATCTCCAACGAGACACTCGTAACGTAAACCTCGTGACAACTGTTTTTAAATCAAGTGCTCAGAATCGAACTGCTTCGATTTCAAATGTTTAACTACCGGCGTTTCCTTCGCATCTCCTCAAGAAATTCCCTCGTGAGTCTAACTGGGATTGGACTATTAGCAGCTTCTCCTTTATTAAACAAACTGCAATGTACAGATTCGCTGCCAAACGTTTCCAAGTGCTAAAGCTTGCCTTATCTGGTACTAAGTAAAATTTAAAATGGATTGAAAGGATTTCGTGAGGTAATTGAGTGAAGTATCTCCCAAAAGAAATTAAAGGATGTGACCAGAGCGATATATATACTGTGTTGCTGCTGGTCTTTAGACGAGGCTATGAAAGGGAACAAGAACCAATTGAGCAGGCGAACTTGAATGGGAGCACTATTTCCCCCTGAGCACGAAGAGGATTAAGACTAGGTTTACAACATAAAGGAGATTTTTTCCGGATTTGCAAATGATTCCGTATTCATCAATTTTAGAGTTTTCGGATTCGTAGGCGTTTCCACTAAATTAAAGGATATTCCGATTCCTGACCGTTTACACAAGGCGACACATGAACTCCGAGAACATTCATGATCAAATGGTTAACAAGCTATTTGTTGCCTTGACAACGAGAAACAAAATGCCACCAAAAAGAGGCTAGGGGTAAAACAAGACAGCATGAAGTTTTCTTTGCACTCACTGACTACGCTATTGTTGACCATCATGTTGTCCCACCAGGCATTTTCCTAGTCTTACCCAGAATTGTCCAGGTTTTTGATCTTGCTATCGTCATCTCAGATATAATGGGAACGACGTTATAATTAACATTGTTTGAGGCGATAATTCTGGTTTCTGAGGAATATAGTATTAACCACTGACAAAAAATTGCGTGCACCTGAAATGAGCCGACCAGCGACTGTCATCAATGTGACTAAGCCTGTGACTACATTACTAGATCGATATCCGCCAGTTTGGTTATATCTCAAACTCAGATTTTCGGAGGTGAAAATATCCGGATTGGAGAGAACATCGTTTAAACGACCAAACTCTCCGGATTCAAAGTATCCACTTTAAATTCCGGATTCAAAACTTCCAGAAACATGACCAAACCGGGGAGTTTTTATTTCGCCGAGTCGTCCACTTGTGTTAACGGCAAAACCAGCCTGGTAACATTCTGGATTCGTCACGAATCCAGAGCAATTTCCTCTAGGGTAAACCTAGTCTGTTAAACGTTAAGTTTGGCTCAGCATGAAAGAATTGAAAGTGGTATGTGGTAGGAGAACTTACCACTTGCCACAACCGGTACCGATAGAGCCTAGAACTTGCCTAAATGGAAAAAAAACTGCTAATGGCGATGTAGTGAATTGGGGCTTATTTAAAAGGAATCGGGCCAGTCGTTGAAGCGGTTTTCAGAAAATACATAACCTTCACTGCTGAGCCAATTTGACTGCCTTCGCCAACCCCGTAAAATTCGAGAGTATATTTTCAAAAGAAGGAAATCTCCTGATCCGCGAATTTCCGAACAGCACGAGCTTCCTTTGAATTTGAGCTTGGGTCTTCATTCAGTAGCTTTAAGTTAAAGGACTTCGCGTGCAATGCATAAGTTTACACGACTATTGCATTTTTCAAGAACGCATGATGCATCTACTCCTTAAAGGATTTTTCTAAACTGGCAGTCTCACCTTTAAACGGCGGCTTGTCTTGCCTTTGGCTGTAACTGTTATATTCGGATCTCTTTAAGTGGGATCCGTGGGTTATTAAAGGAAACCTGCACTCTTAAACCAAACGGACCTTAAATTGTAGGATATACAAGTTTCTGTTGAAACCCCAGCGATGAGGTATCAGTGTCAGACAAAATAGGGTTTGCCTATCATCTATATTTGCTTTTAAATTTCCCACGCGCCGCCATCTTGGATTACATGACGTCATATGGTTTCTCAAATGTTTCACCCAAAAGATGCTCTGCTTTCTAACAATAGCGGTAACCACATGACGTCACAAAATCCAAAATGGCGGTATCTGTCACATATGCGCACGCATGCCACGTGCGTATCTTGTAGATTAGAGAACTGCCATGTTGAAATATAGATGTTGAGTTTGTGTCGAGTTGTAGTCTTTCGTCTGACTTAAATCCGCGATACACAACAGATTGGCGACGAGATTTCAGAGCCCACAGGAGAGACGTTCAGGTCTATGACAATATGCCGATTGGAAAGATAGAAGCCTTCGACGAAACTAACGACAACTGGAATGCCTACGTTGAACGAGTAGAGCAATACTTTATCGCCAACGACATTAAAGAAGACAAGCAAGTGGCAGTGATACTCAGCCTAATGGGAAACAAAACGTATGGGCTATTACGAAACCTCTCTGCTCCAGCGAAACCATCCAGCCTGTCTCTCAAAACCATCGTGGAAACCCTACAGAAACATCTTTCTCCTAAACCACTGCTGATCGCAGAGCGATTTCGCTTTCACAAGAGAAACCAACTGGAAGGTGAAACCGTAAGTACTTACATTGCTGAATTAAAGAAGTTGACACTGTATTGTGAATTTGGAGCGAGCCTAAATGATGCATTAAGGGATAGATTTGTGTGTGGATTACACAATGAACTTATCCAGAAACGATTGCTCTCCGAACCAGAGTTGACATTAGCAAAAGCGACGGAAATTGCATTAGCCATGGAAGCTGCGGCAAAAGATACCTTAGAGTTACAGGGTGATAAAGAATCTGAAGTTAACAAAATAAACACTGAAAACGAACGAGTACACAATGTGAAACCGAAGCCCCGTGAGAATTGTTATCGATGCGGTGGTACTACCCATGAATCATCTGAGTGTTACTTCAAGAAGGAAACATGCCGGAAATGTGGAAAACTGGGCCACATCCAACGAGTTTGCCGCTCTGGAAGAAATCAGAATACTAACCGACGAAGAAAGGATGATAAACCCAATCTACATTCTTTTGAGATGGGTGATGAACGTGATGAAGACAGCTTAGTGGCATCACTAGAAGTAAACAATGTTAACCAAGTAACAGCTGGTGAGGTCATCTGGATTACTCCAAAGATCAACGGACACACACTGAAAATGGAACTCGATACGGGCTCAGCAATATCCACACTTCCATTGCAGAAATACAAGGAAATGTTCGTAGACACACCACTGGTGGACACCAAAGCCATTTTGAAAACCTACTCAGGAGAGAAGATAAAAGCAGAAGGAAAACTCCTTGTTCGTGTGGAACACAACAATCAGGTTAAGAACTTAACATTGTATGTTGTGGAGACACAAGGCCCAGCCTTGTTTGGAAGAGATTGGCTACACCAGATACAACTCGACTGGAAACAGATCTGCACTATTTCAAAAGAGAAGCCACCACAAGAAACCCAAAAGAAATTAGAGAAACTCCTGGACGAGTACAGTGAGGTGTTTCAAAACGGAATTGGCACACTCAAGTCCACCAAAGCAAAACTAACGCTTAAGGAAAACAGTCAACCCAAGTTTTGCAAAGCAAGGCCTGTTCCATATGCCATGAAACCCAAAGTTGAAGTTGAGCTGAAACGTCTAGAAGAAGAAGGAATACTGAGCAAAGTCAAATTCAGCAACTGGGCAACGCCCATTGTACCCATTGTCAAACCAAACGGTACAGTAAGGATCTGTGGCGACTATAAGATCACAGTAAACCCCCAACTGCAGTCTGAAGAGTACCCTCTCCCTCGCATCGATGACATATTTGCTAACCTGGCAGGGGGGAAGAAGTTCACCAAAATCGACCTTAGACAGGCATACCATCAGATGGAAGTGGAGGAAGAGTCACAAGAGTACCTGACAGTTAACACCCATCAAGGATTGTACCGATACAATCGCCTGGTATTTGGGATAACGTCAGCCCCAGCAATTTGGCAGAGATCAATGGATCAAATTCTTGAAGGAATAGAAGGAACAGGCTGCATCTTAGACGATATGATAATCACAGGAAAAGATGACGAAGAGCATCTCGCCCACCTGGAGGAAGTACTAAAGAGGTTAAAGGAACATGGCCTAAGAGCAAATCGCGAGAAATGCCAATTTTTCCAGACGAAGATCACATACTGCGGACACGAAGTGGACCAACATGGGCTACACAAGACTCAAGAGAAAGTTGATGCCGTCGTCAATGCCCCAAGACCAGAGAACGTCCAACAAGTCCGTTCATTCTTGGGATTGGTAAACTATTACCATAAATTCTTACCTAACCTGGCTACCACCCTCAACCCCCTAAACAGGCTCTTAGAACAAGGCAAGCCATGGAAGTGGTCCACAGAGTGCGAGGAGGCCTTTACCTCGGTAAAGAAACTCATAGCATCAGACATGGTCCTTACCCACTATGATCCAGAACGACCATTGAAACTAGCATGCGACGCCTCATCAGTCGGAGTCGGGGCCGTGCTGTCGCATGTACTGGAAGACGGCTCAGAACGACCCATAGCCTTTGCGTCACGTACCCTTACGAAAGCAGAAAGGAACTACTCACAGCTTGACAAGGAAGCTTTAGCCTTGGTTTGGGGAGTCAAGAAATTCCACCTGTACCTGTTTGGCCGCCACTTCACGCTGGAGACAGATCATGAGCCTCTGACCTCAATCCTCAACCCCAAGAAAGGGATACCAGCCATGACAGTTGCCCGCTTACAACGCTACGCATTGTTCCTAGCAGGATTCAAGTACAGCATTGAGTACAAGAACACCACCCAACATGGAAACGCGGATGGATTATCACGCCTACCCTTGAAAAAGGCGTACAGCAAGGAAGTAGCTGATCCAGCGGAAATTTTTCAAGTGTCACAGCTCGAAGTGCTGCCAGTCAATGCAGATATGATTCGTCAAGCAACCCAGAGAGATCCGGTATTATCACGTGTGGTTGAACACATGAAACAAGGGTGGCCACCAGACGGTGAAAAAGAATTGGAACCATTCTACAGAAGGAAGGATGAACTTACCTTACAGGATGGTTGCCTTATGTGGGGCTCTCGAGTGATAATTCCACCTAAGTACAGGGCACAGTTGTTAGAACAACTCCATGAAGGCCACCCCGGAATCGTAAGAATGAAGGCTTTGGCTAGGAGCTACATTTGGTGGCCAGGAATGGACAGGGAAATCGAACAAACAGCGAAAGGATGCACTGGCTGTCAGCTCACCCAGAACAATCCTAAGACCGCGCCACTTCATGCATGGGAGTGGCCAGCCCGCCCATGGCAACGTATCCACGCAGATTTTGCGGGATCATTCTTGGGAACAATGTTTCTCGTCGTGGTGGATAGCCACTCAAAATGGCCTGAAGTGATCCCAATGACTACTACAAGCGCTGCTAGAACAATTGAGGAACTTAGAAAGCTGTTTGCGACACACGGATTACCAGAACAGCTGGTTAGTGATAATGGCTCCCAATTCACATCAGATGAATTCAGATCATTCATGAGGAATAATGGCATCAAACACATAAGGTCAGCTCCATATCACCCAGCTCGAACGTTTTGTACAGACATTCAAGCAAGCTCTTCGCGCAGCACTGACTGAGAAGAAAACCCTCTCCTGGAAGCTGACAAACTTCTTGCTAGCGTACAGAACTACACCGCATGCGCTGACTGGAGAGGTGCCAGCGGTACTCCTCATGGGAAGAAACCTAAGAACGAAGCTTGACATACTGAAGCCTAACATACGGAAGCGAGTGGAAAAAAAGCAGCAAGACCAAGAGTTGCGATCCAGCCACAAACCTACGCGTGAGTTACCCGTAGGTCAAGCTGTCGTTGCCCGAAATTACCGAACCGGAGATAAGTGGGTTCCTGGAATCATCACAGGTCACCCAGGACCCTTATCCTACGAATATCCTATGGATACAGAATGACTTGCTGAAAGCACTCTCCAGTTTAGCTTTTAATTGCATTTCAAAAACGGCATTGTGCATGAAACCCTTTATTATCGAGTAGTTTGATAAGCAGGTTAGATGTAACTTTCGGCCAAAAATACTTTATACATGGGGTCCAGAGCTACCAAAATTTCTAAAACTTGGACATCATCAAAATGATAAATAGTGGGTATGGTAATCTATCAAAATAAACGTCTTGGAGAGTGCTAGAAACTGTCAGTGCCACCTTAAAAAGCCAATTGACCTAAAACCAATTGACCTTAAAAACCACTTGACTTAGTAACCATCACTATCGGCTCCAAAACAATTTAAAAGGAAACCTTGGTCTTATCTTTCTGATTCATACAACACCTGCACTGCATGGATAAGACTTATTTCCTCACATCCTAGAGAACGATAACTTAAACAGGTGGATTGATTTGCAATCTACGCCTACACTAAGGTTATGACATTCATTGGCGTTTTGGCCAATCATCAATACAGTAATAAACAAAGCTTAAAGTGCCACTATGATCAATTTTTTACCTCTTGATTTTTTTAGGTGTATCACATAGAATTCTATGAAAGAATGAAAATACCGTTTACTGTTTGCAAATACCTCTAGTAGTTCTGGAGATTTTTAACTTTCAAAAATGTGTAAAATATGCAAATGAGATGACTGATGACGTCATACCCTCAACCCTACGGCTATAAAACATTTTGTTCCCATGGCAACTCACTCTTTTCCAGTCCCATCCACTTGATCTCAATATGTAAGTGATTTTCAGCTCGAAAAACGTGAAACAAGGCCACAAATTCAAGCTAACACATTTATATGCATGTTGGATCATGAATATGAGGCACCATTTGCAAATATGAAAATGGAACTCCAAAGATGGCCAGAAATGCCTTTAATATTGGGGAGATCTGGAACCCAGTATGTTGCCATGGTAACAAAACTGTTAGGCTAAAATTGTGGAGCACATTGAGTAGAATCTTACTGCAAAGAATCAAATATTTCTGATACAAATTGGCTGAGATATCTTTTTTCATCATATTTGATCAAAATTTGGTTGAGTGTATGTTGTCATCACTTGGCTAATTTGCATATTTTGAAAACTTGAATATCTCTGGAACAAAAAGAGATATTTGAAAATAGCAAACTGCATTTTTCTTCTCAGCAAGCGACTTGTTTATGTTTTAAAATGGCCTCGATAGTAAAGATGCGATTTTCGTCATAGTGGCACTTTAAATGTGACATTATCACAAACCCTGGCTCCGGTTGTTCAAGGGCTGAATAACGCTATTCACCGAATCAATTACTATTCAGTGGATACGAGTTAACAAAACGAAGCACGCTATCCACTGGATGTAGCTTAAAGCTCTTGTCGACGCGTCTAAAGATTTTGAACTCACGCTCTGTTGACGGAGACTCGAGCAGCCCTTTAGGTTTGAATGATCGACAATGGAGCGAGTGATCGAGAGAGGTTCGAAAATTTCCTGACTGTAGCGATGATTGTGAAGCTAGGTATAGTGTAGAATGATTCCGAACTAATATTAAGCTTGAAGCTGAAGCAAACGTTGAAAACTGGAGCGCTAGGACACCGTTAGTGTTTAAATACTCATAATTTGGATACATCAAGGACAATCTGAAATAAAAATTCGCACATGGAATCCTACGCTGGATAGTGATTTGTCCAGTTGTTAGCGTTATCCACTTTGGAACAACTGGAACCTGCTGTTTGAATTATATAGCACACTTTTTCCTTACCTTTGGTGACTGTTGACAAGTTTGGGCCTCTGGTGCAGAATAGATTCTTGCCCCTGGATTTTCAGTCATGCATTGACCCATGAAATTCGCCGACCCATAGTCGGACAGCTTGGCTCTCCAACTCGCATCTCACCTCCACAGCAACACGTTGCCGCTGCTGATGTCTCAATGTATTATAGGAAGCGGTCTATTAAGGTGAAGATAATTTAATCCTTTGGCGACATCCAAGGCAAGGCTGACAATCTCCTCGAGAGTTAATGCTCGCTGGGACAGTTTTTTCCGTAAATTAGTGTCCAGTAATTCAGTGACAAACAAAGGATTGCCGTCGTCGTTAGTGGCGCCGATAAACTGTAAAAGATTTGGGTGGCGACAACACGATGCGATTGTCATTTCTCGTTCGAACAATCTCCGATTATGATCAGAGAGAATCAGCTCATGAATTTTCTTCACAGCAACTTGGCAACTACGAAATGTGCCCTTACGTACCTCGCCCCAGGCTCCTTTACCTAAAACGCTTCTGCTCAAAACGACGTCTTCCCGCTGTATGACCCAATCATGTGTTTGATGAGTCTGGCGCTCGGGAGCTGTGTTCCGTTCTCTTCCGGTGGAAGCGCGTCTGTCCCTTTCTTCTTCCATTTCAAGTTGCAAGTCTGCAAGTTCCAAGTCTGTCTTTTGCTGACGCTCCTCTTCCAACAGAAGCTGTAGATCTCTCAGAGTCGTCTCTTTGGTTTCAATCTGATCTCTCCTGAGGTTTAATTCTTCTTCAAATGTACGCCGCTGTGTTTCTGTCGCTGCCCTTTGTTCGTTTATAATAGTTTCTTTACTACTTAACTCCTGCTCACTCTTGATTCGTAAACCTATTTCGTTATCAAGCCTTTCACGGATCTGCTTAAGTTCATTTTCCATTCTCTCTGCCAGCAAGTTACGAGAACATCTCACCTGGCTCAACTCCGCTTCCATTGTCATTCTCGTTCTCTCTGCTTTGGATAAGCTTTCTTGTATTTTATCTATGACGGTTTCTTTTTCTTTTAACCGACTCTTTTGCGTGTCATGCAAACGCTTCTCGATATTGAGCGTTCTTTTTCTATCCGCAAGTTCCTTTTCCAATCTTTCTCTCTCCTCAATACGATCAGTTCTCTCTTGGGTCAATTCCTTCTCCAGTGTAGTTCTTGTCAGCTGTTCGTTTCCTAACATTTTTTCCAGGGCGACTACATTTGTCTCTTTTTCTTGTAGTTGTTGCTCTGTTTTTCTGTGCAAACATCTTTCGATACGCACCTGTTCACGTTCATTTTCCAATCTTTTTTTCGCTTCAACATGATCATTTTTCGCTTGGATTATTTCCTCTTCCAATTTGTTTCTTCTTAGCTGCTCGTTGCTCAACATATTTTTCAGTATCACTGCATTCGTCTTCTTTTGCAATAAATGTTCCTCTGTTTTTCTGCGCAAACATGTTTCTTTCCTTAAGGTTCTCTGCATCTCTTCACGTTCATTTTCCAATTTTCTTTCTAACTTAATACAATCATTTCTTGCCTGTCTTGAATCCTCTTCTACTCTACTTAATGCTTGCTTTCCTGCGCTTAATTCTTTTTGTAACTCGTCTGAAAACATTTCCTTTTCTCTTAATTCCTGTTCCAGCTCCTTACATGTAATCTTCGTTTGGTTTAACTCCTCTTCAACTCTTCTTCTCGCTTGTTTCTCTTCTTCTATCTTTTCCTTTAACTCATTCAGAACTGGTTCTTTTTCTCGTAATCGATTCCCTTTCTTTGCAATCGACAGGAACATTTTGTTATCGAGCACTTGACGCATTTGGGCAAGCAGTTTATTTAATCCTTCTTCTAGTTCTCTACCGGCGTTCTTCACAACCACTGATTCCTCTTCCAATCTCCTTCTTTCTCGTTTCTCATGGTCCAACGTTTTCAGCATTTCCTCTAAAGTTGTTTCCTGTTCTCTTAATTTCTGCTCTCTCGTGTTGGGCAAAGATATTTCCTCATTGAGTGTTTTGCGCATTTGTGCAGTTTCATTTTGCCATTTTGGTATAAATTGTCCTTCCATTTCTACGTCTGTCTTAATGTGGTAATCTGCGTTTATTCCAGCCCCGTTTTCCCTTAACTCCTTTCTTTGCATCCTGTTAAATACTGCTATTCACCACAATGATTTAGAAGTTAGCATGGAACGGCCTATGATGACTTTTGAAAATGTCCTTGACGTCATAATATTTACATCCTTCAGTTTTCCAGTTGCTTTCTTCAAAAGGTGTTATTTGTTCGCTGGTGAGTAATTCCACGTTTTCCAGCAAATCTCTTCAATAACATCATGAGCAGGTTTAAGGTCTGAACAAGGAAAAGAACGTTAAAGGTCAAATAAACCAACTTTAAGCCTTTTTCTATTTCATTTGGGTCCTATATATTCATTAGGTATAAAATAAACATTTTCTGAAGTTTCAAACGAATAGGACAAAGTATTGCGAGATATTGGCATGTTAAAATCGCTGTTTTTATCCTTAAATCGTAGAGCGGTCGGTAAAATTATCGGAAATAAGACTTGTGAATCATTTTGAGAACCAAAAGCGATAACAATAGCGTCCTCTGTTCATTGTTTGTCTGTCTCGCCTACTCTGGCATGATAAGCTCTGTAATTTTCCCTGTAGAGTATAGCATGCGTTCTCAGCAACCAATGAATTAAGTTATGTTTGAACGTTTATGAATAATAACGCAAAATGTAACAGATCTAGAATCTCTTGAAAGTTGGTTAATGTCGCGAGAACAATAGCCATTCTGCCCGATGTGATAAAATGGTTAAAGAAAAGATGTCTAAACTTTAGTGCATTTTACCTTTAACTCTGATTTAGTAAATAGGTAAAGAAATGTACCAAGAATTAGATATAAACGTAATTATATTTATATAAATAACCCATATGCAGAGCCATTTTTCTGTTCATTAAACCTTTTCTTAGCGAAGTTCCCGCTGTTCCCGTTGCTGTTGCGGTCGTAGTTTTTTTTCTTAAACACCCTTTTAGGCATATTATGGACCCCGTGTGATGTCATCAAGAGACCACATGACCTGGGTCGAGCCGTTCTAATTTTATAATACAGATCTAGAATCTCTTGAACTGCAAGTGTAAATAATTAATGTCGCGAGAACAATAGCCATTCTGTCCGATGTGATAAAATGGTTAAAGAAAGGCTGTCTAAATTTTAGTTCATTTTACCTTTAACTCTGATTTAGCAAATTGGACTGTAAAGAAATGTACCAAGAATTAGATATAAGTGTAATGATTTTCTTCTCTTCTTCTTCTCTTGATAATGTAGAAATATATTATTCGCTCCGAAACTAACGGGTGTTAAAATAACTCAAGTTCCTGCCCAATATTGTGCTGAATTATGAGAAAAGATTGCTGAAACAAAATAAAAGGCCAAGGGCTAAGCCCACAGGATCCCAAGGGAGGGGAGAGGGGTAGGGAATAGACTAGTCCAGTTGATAAGAAACATGCCGGGGCAGGTAAAATGGATCAGCTTAATAAATAGAACTGACAAATTTAGGTAAAACAACCGATCTTCACAGTAGTACTAAACCATGAAATCCAGCACATCATATGTGACAATTGATCTTCTGGTAGCTGAGCCTGTACGCCGAGTGATTAGCCGACTGATCAAACCGACAAATCGACAAATCAATCAGTGTAAAAAGCACACTGCGCACTGTACGCGGGGAAAATTGCATACTGCAGACCAGGGACAAAATGCAGACTACGTACCACATACTTTTTAAATGTATATCGTGTTATTTACATTGTCGAGTGCTTCCCGGAAACAGGGGTTTTCAGGCTCGATTTAAATACGGTTCAAAGTTACCTGGCTTTGACAATTTACCCGCTAGAAAAGTGTGAAAAGTAGCACATGTTGAGTAGCATGGCTCCAGCTGATTCTGACAAGAAGAAAGCTAGTAAGAAACATTTTCAGATGTATCATTTCTTACCGTGAAGATCAGCGAATGCGATAGCTACAGCATCTTAATCCTGAGATCCCAGCAGTCAGTTAAATATGAACACTGAGGTAGACTTCCCGGTTTTGCTGTCTCCTGATTAAATGCTAAACCCACAGTAATGCCAACCTGAGCTGATGTATATGTTTTCCTCCACCTGAAAGAAAAGGCCCACTAGTCTTTCCTGCTAGATTTCTCGGTCACGCTATTTCTGAGAAAACAAAACCGGAAGTCACGCGATTTCCAGGAATCAACAGAAATAAATCAATAAATCGCGCAATTTTTGGCTACTTAAACTTTCAGTTCTTTCCTTTCTCCTTTTGATATATTTTGAAAAAGGTATGGCCTGTAAAATAATGGGGAGAGCAGATCATAATCAGAAAGAAGGAAAAACAACGTGCAATAAGCCACAGGTCAATCAGCTTTCCGTCTCCAGAACGACTTGATCTTCATTCGTGCCAGGGGACTGCTCTCGAGTAACACTACGGGATTTTGCTTCGCGTGCGGATGGCTCAAAGTAGGAGTTTTTTTGACGATGTTAAAAGGGAATTAGAATGTTCTGTATGTCAAGAACAGTTTAGTGAAACTAGCGAACCGAAAATACTGAAATGTCTGCACACTTTCTGCGAATCGTGTCTGGAAACTTGGCTGCGACAGCAGAGTGGGGGAGCGTTGAGTTGTCCAACCTGCCGTCAAATGACCGACTGCCCGAACAACGACATTAAGAGCCTTCCTTCCAACCTGTTTTACAAACAGATGGTGGATATTGTTAAGGCTTACAGCGGACAAGGACACGAACACTCATCACAATGCGGAAACTGTGACGAAAGAAAGTCGTTGAAGTTCTATTGTGCAGATTGCAATCACTTCATGTGTGAAGAGTGCGCTGGGGCTCACAGAAAAATGAAAGCTCTTAGTGGTCATCAGATTAAAGAAATTGGAAAATTCAACCCATCTGATGCCCAAGATTACGCCAGGAGAGCGAACGTCTGTAAGCAACACAACGATGAAGTGAGGTTTTATTGTGAACATTGCGTGATATGCATTTGCCGCGACTGCGCCATATTGGATCATCGAGAACATAGCATCGTTTCGCTTGACAACGGATCACAAAAGAATAAATCAGAAATTGAGAATAGGATGCAAGAAGTCCAATTAAATGTTCCTCGTTTGAGGAACGAGAAAAAATTCCTTGAAAAGCAAAGAATTAGAATGAACAAAAGCGTCGAACAAGCGACAGATGAAATACATAGAACGGCTGAACGCAACATAGAATTGATTCGCCAGCATGAAGCAAGCATGATCGAGCGAGTAATGAAGCAGAAAGATACTTTCGATGCTGCATTTTCAAACACAATAACCGGCTTAGACGAAAAACTGGTCGAAATAGAGAGCAGCTTGGACTTTGGCAACGAAGTACTTCAACGAAATAATTTACCAGAGATTCTAAACGTGAAAGAAGTGCTTGAACAAAGGTTTCAGGAACTTATGAAGCCTCGCTCATTTAACTTGAATGTAAATTATTCCACGGTCAAGTACGTGGCAAATGACCTGTCGTCCCTAAAAGATTCACCGGGAAAGTTATTTACGACAAACACCGAACCTTCGTCAACTATGGTGGATGGCATGGGCCTGACAGAGGGTATACAAGGTGAAGATTGCACTTTTACAGTGACTACAAAGGATTCCCAGGGAAATAAAACCCACAGTGAAATTGACAGAGTTGAAGTCTGCATCCATTCCATGCAGACGAGAGAAACTGTGAACGTCTTCATATCAGACTCACAGGATGGCAGTTATAAAGTGTTATATAAACCTGAGGTTGCTGGAGAGTTCAATGTTGTCATAACAGTGGCAGGCGAAGCGATCAAGGGAAGCCCCTTCCTCTTGAAAGTGAAAGAAACAACTTTGAAAGGAACAAAGAAAGCACAACATGTACAGTCGCCAGGTATCTGTTTTTAATTCTACTTATTTTCTTTGATTAAATTTTTCATCCTGGGGGATGTAAGAGGCACATGGTTGATGATTTAGATGGCTTTACATTCCAACTCTTTGTTCAAAATATGGGTTCCCGCCTTCCTCTGATGTTTTTTTTCTTCGTGTTCTCCGTTTTCCTCCATCGACAAAAACCAGCTGAGGCTGATGTGGTTTCCTCTATAAAATGTTGTAAATTTATTTTTGTATTCTATTGTTGCTTTTAATTGTCATTAACTTCAATTGATGATAAACGTAGCTTTTGAAATTATTGTGGCTTTATGTTCTTTATTAATTGCTCCTGTTGAATGATGAATTTTCATGCTTTTCGTTTCATAGCAAGAGAGCTTTTCAAGTTGATCAAGTATCCCTCATTAACCTTCATTGCTCATATCAGAGAGTAAAAATTTCAGTGGCAGAAACCATTTTAATTGGGCGTGTTGCTTTTTAACTTAGTCGTTTTATTGTTAGTGAGTCTGGAAAAGAGACCATGATCATTTTCTCTTAAGTTGGTAAGGATAATTAAGGCTATGAAAGCTAAAATTTGAAAGTAACCCACCTAAATCAAAATAACATTTCATGAGTTAAAAATTTGAATTTCTCAACCGGGCTGTTACAAGTTCTTATTACTTTATTGTAATTACTTTATTTAAGTCTTAAAAGGCTCTAAGCTTGAGTTTTTTTAACTGTAGCGTAATAAGCGTAACACAATTTCCCTTTTTTAAACACTGCGAAAATTTCTGCATATATGACGCCACAAATTTATGGGGGAGTCACTGTTCAATGAAAAATGAACGTCATTTACCCCCCGGGGGTGTACTTGCATATGAAAGGGGTGGTGATGATCGTCGTCTCTCTTAGGGGTAGAAATTTCGGATTTTGGTCTCACTAAGGGTGTTATGGGGAAAACGCCATCATATGTAGATATAAGCCGTGAAGGCCTCGTTTAGTATTCCGCGCGAAGAAATATAAAGATATATATAGTTAATATGTTTTAAATGTGGTCTCTTTTAGGGGTCAAAAAACTCTTGGGCCACGTCATGATTGGCCTCTTTTAGGGGTTTAATTCCCACCCTTCCATATGGGAAGTCCCCCCCCCCCCCATGTCGTCATTAGCGAAAAGAGTACAGTTATATTGTTAACAACCATATCTAATATTCAGTACTTATCTTTCTTTTTTTCCCTTCAAAGGCTGTTTGGACACCCCAAAACAGCGACACAAAAGAAAAAAGAAAAAAAAGAGTTAAGGGGGCATTTTCACGCTATTTGGCAACTTTATAAAAAGCTAGAAGGTGCCTTCGCATCAATTGAATTCCAAAACTAATGATCTAGTTTTGTTATCGAAGACTATTTGAAGGTAATGAAACTGTTTCCTGTCGCCTGTCGCTACGGATGGGATGGATGGAAATGGATTTAAATTTGAAAATATTGGCCAATTTTTTCAAGTTTTGATGCCACAAGTTCCAAAAATCCTCAAGAAATTTGTCATGGTTAGCCCTCTCTGATAAAATTCATTTGATATCTTCGTCGTAGTTTTACAGAAGCGTTTTGTTTATGACTAAAGCCTGAAAGTAATGATTTTAGCACAGAATTGACCTAAAACAGCAAAATCCTCGTGACAATGCCCCTTTAAGCCAAGAGAATGGTCTCTTGGTTAAGCTAAATGCCTTACAAGAAGTAATCACAATCGAGGACTTCTTACAGGGAAGACTTTGGAGGAACTGGGTCCTGCTATAAAATTGTGATTTAATTATTGCCTTTCGGAAACTCAAGCTGGCGAATTGAAAGACCTTGTAACATCTTTTATACTTTTAAACGAAACAAGAAACTTCTTTTTTCAGTCTTCTGTAATTGCGTTGTCTAGATCAGAAGGTTAACTAAATTTGAGTTTGTCCGATTTTGAATTTCCCGAGTGCATTTCTTGAACAAGTAAATGAGTTGTACTAGTAGTAGCTGATTAACTGAGAAAAACTGCGACTTGTTTTCTAGAAAGCCGCGTTTTGTGGAATGCCGCATTTTTTTTGAAAACCCAATGAATAGAAAACTTCTGAAAACCTGTTTCCCTCTGTTAGGCTTGTTTCACTGTAAAACCGAACCAATTGTCGGTTTTCTTATAGATTCGAGAAGTCGGGATTTCAATATTATAATAATGATAATAATAATAATAATAATAGTAATAATAATATATAATGGGAATTTGCAGTGGCATTTCCACGAAGTGGCTCTTCATCCACTGTTTCCAGATCGAATTGGAATTTAGAAGTGTTGATATTTCACTGTGCCAAGCAAAGGTGATCAATACAGCGTGCGTTCGGAATAAGCTGGTAACACTAATGCATGTTGCAACGCTAATTGTTTTTCGCAATGAACACTAACTTAACTTATACTATCTATTTCATCCTGTTCAGTCAAGCCGCCAGCATTTGTCAAGTGCTTTAGGTGCTCGAAAATCACCTTTGTGGCTTACCCATCACTATATGGTCACTACTTCTGCAAGCCCTGTAGAACCCAGATGAACATGGTCTGTGCAGTGTGCGAACAGGATGTGATTTGTGAAGGAACCCAACCAGCTGGGCACATGACCTATGGGACTGATACAGATCATTCTCTCTCGGGGCACGAAGACTGTGGAACCATAGTCATTGGCTTCAACTTTGACAGGGGCATTCAAGGTACTGCTGTTCAGATACCTTTGCTGCTGTCTTATGCATTTCATTGTGAGAGTAGTAAGTATACTTTTATTACAGGTCCGGAGCATCCCAATCCGGGGGTACCCTATTGGTGCTTATTCTGTAGCGCCTACCTTCCTGACAACGCGAAAGGCCAGGAATTGTGCAGCCTGCTAGTAAAGGCGTTCAATAGAAGATTGATATTTACTGTTGGAGTGGACAATACTATCGTATCTAACGATATCGAACTGAAAACGAGTAAAAGTGGAGGGCCATTCAGGTATGCTAACCATTTTTAACTATTTGTGTACCAAATACTAATACATCAGTCTGTTCGTAGATTCCACCTCTTACTGACTATGAATTTTTATCATCATCAGCATCATCATCATCATCATCGTCATCATCGTCATCACTATCATATTCATCATCGTCATCATCATCATCGTCATCATTATCATATTCATCATCGTCATCATCATCGTCGTCATCATTATCATTGTCATCATTATCATATCAATCATCGTCATCATCATCATCGTTTATCATTATCATGGTCATCATTATCATATTCATCATCGTCATCATCATCATTACTATTAGTATCTATAATCTTATCTATAACAAAATTCTCGATTGTGATTGATTCTCCGCGCGCCTACTTGCTTTTGGCTATAAACATAGACCGAGGGTTAAATAAAGGCTATATAATTATTTCACAGGTATCACAAAGGAATAACTGTAATTTTTTTCAAGCTCAGTGATACGTCTCTCACGATTCGCTCATGCATGTGCTCTAAGGTCATTGTAGAGTGATGACAGATTACTATGTGACATTGAAATATCAGGCAAAACAAAGAGCTATCGCCTGAAAAGTGTTTGCAGCTTAAGGGACTCGATTCTGCTTCATTTTGCTTTGAAAACAACATAATTGGACTTAAGGCACTCAATCCATTGAGATATATACCTGAAGTTATGAAAACCGGGTCAGCAAACTTAAACTTTTTGTGTAACTTTTCACAACTTTCCCTGTCTAATATTAGCTTGTTTACTGTGTTGTTCACGGCTGATATCGTTTTTTTTTTACTTTCTTAGCTTTTTTTCTGGTTAGGGATTTGTTTTTAAGTGGATGTAGACATAATGACACCCCCCCCACCCTCTCCACCCGCGCCTGCCCGCCCCTATTTTTTATCCCTACCAACAATTCTCTCAGTTTAATACAAGTGACACTGAGTTATTTGAAATCAGTGCGCGCCTAAAGCTGGTTTCGGTGCCGTTTAGCAGTTTACTTTTAGATATTGTGTAGTGACAATTGTTGAACAGAAATGTCACGTAGCTTACGGTCTGTAATAGCTGGAGAAAGGATTTCTAGAATGTCCACAGCGATCGTGCAAGAAAGCCGCTCATTTAGACAAATTCGTGCATCGCCGTTCTCAGTGTTTGTGTTCGACTTCAGAATGAAACGAAAGCGAGCGTGGACTTTCAAACATGATTTTCGCCTTTGGTGCAAGGAGGAAAGTATGTGCTACAAAAGAGAGAAACTAAAGCAATTAATAAACTTTGTGTTCGTGAAATTCTTATCTTATTTTTTGTGTGTGGAGCTTCCTTTTTTTGAATTTCGCGGCCGGAATCTAGTTCGTTTTGGAATCGCGTATAATTTCAATGGCAACTTCTAGCCGGAAGCAGGGAAGGCACGCATGCGCACTGCGTTTTTCACGCGTGTTGACTGAAAATGATACCGCTTTGAAACTTAGCCGGAAGTCAGGTTACTGAATAAATGTTCTAAAATTTGCGTCATTTTAAACTTCGACTCGTGGTAATGCTTCTAGGGACCATTAACTTACTGCCCGGCGTCAGATAGAGGCTTTTTTATCGGCCTTTGGACGAATTTTATTGTTTTTAATTGCCAAGTAGTGGAATGAGTCCTCATCTTTGCTAACCCTGTTTTCAAAAATTCAGGCATATATATATATAATATATATAATATATATATATATTATTTTGAATGAAGAAGCTGGAAATCCAACGATGTAGTCACAAGTTAGTAGGATCCAAAGGATACACAACGCTTTGCTATAGTAATTGAGTAGTTTTGAATAAAGAAATAGCGACAGCGAACTACTAACTGATCCATTTTGAATGAAAAAACATATATGTGCCGTGAGTGGGAATCGAACCCGCGTCCCCCTGGTTACTAGTCGGGAGTGCTACCACTGCACCATCACGACAACCCTGCTGGAAACAGAGCGATCGATGAGGTAATTGGTAAGCCGCGAGGTTCCCCGGCGTTTAAACGCGATTAACATATGTTCTCAAAATCTGAGTAGTCTATTGAAACAAATTGTTGTTAAAGACTCCTTCATTGTAGAGCACTATATTGGCTCCAGCGGTGATCAGCACCTAAACTGAACTATATATATAATATATATATATATTATTCTCGCATTTTGATTGGTTCTCGCCTATGATCTATTAGAGGACAGATGCACGGTTGACGTCATCATTACAAAGTTGCTCCCGCTGCCGTTTTAAAATGGCGGAAAGTTTTGAGAATTAGGATGATATTTTACGTGACTGGGCAAAAGATAAGGTACAAAAAAGTCTTGCCGAGGACTTGAACAGGTTTGAGAAGCCAGAAAACGAAAGATAAAGCCGTTTCTTTAAAAAAAAATGATACAGAAATAATTTTCTAGCAGCCCCAGTCGGCAGTTGAGCGCGACTAAAACTTGGTCTTGGTAAGCCGAGAACCACTCCGTTATCTCGAATTTAACAAACACAATAAACAAAATGTCTCTGAGATTAATTTATTTAAAAAAGTCAACTTTCTCAGTGTCAAAACAACACTTGACTCACTGATTGATGTCAGGAATGAAA
>JAEMPF020006628.1:3706-15652 GCA_022496165.2 Catalaphyllia jardinei
TTTTTCGAGCATATTTTTTAAGCATATTTTTTAAGCACATTTTTCATATTGTTCTCTGTTCTGATTTTTCGCGTTGGGGGTACGAGATTATTTTCCATATTGTTCTCTGTTCTGATTTTTTGTGCTGTGTTTCTCAACTATTTTTCCAACAATTAATCAACTGCTGGAAAAACCAAATGCTTAAACCGAATAATAAAAAAAATTGAAACCAAATATAGGAATAAAATATTGGAATCTTGAAAACAAAACCTATGACCTAGGTCTGGTACCACAACCCAGGATCAGACGGCTGAACCAAATATAGGAATAAAAATATAGGAATCAAATGTGGAGCCAAGACCAAAACCCGGGACATCGGTCTGGAACCAAAACCTTGAATCATGATTGAGACCAATAGTGGGACTAAAAATGCGTGAATAAATTGAATTATATTTTTGGATACATCCACTTAGTCCAACCACTAAATCCTATACTTGGATTGTATTTTTTCATTGCGTGACTTTCTCGGAAAAACCAGATGTTATATTCGGGGATTCCCCGCTGACAAGTTTAGACATGTCTGTAAAAACAGGAAATGAGTCATCCCATACCCTATTGTTGTTACTTTATTTATTACGCGTAAGAAACACATTCACCCTTTTCTACAAAATGGTTTAAAAAAATATTATCTTTACTAATAATATAAGATGACTTGCAACACTGTTATTCATGATGAATTTATTAATGATGGTGAAATGATGTGTCCATTCTGTGATCAACAATTCGTAGAAGTTAATAAAGCAGTTGAGCAATGTTGTAGTGAACAGGATGTGGAAACTGTAAATGATATGAATACCTGTTTGAATTGTGGTTTAGTCCATGGTTGTGATTTTGTCATAGAGAACTTCAACTTCTATGATAAAATGTATGTGATACGAAAAAAATCGATATATCATAGGGAATACCATATTGAGAATGTGATAAATAGTATATATTATGAGACTAATGTCCAATTGACTTACCAACAAAAAAGAAGATCCATAAATTATTTATTGAGATTGGTAGTGTTCTGCATGAGGTTGATGATGGACGCAAACGGATGATCAGTATTAAATTTATTATAAAACAATTATTTAAGATGATCGGACTTCCTCACAATGATATTAAAGTGACGAAATCAAAGAGAAAATTGAAAGATTATAAACAATATTGGGAAAAGGTGATATCATCGATAGGTGATAGAATCCAGTTGATAACTAACAAGTGAATTTTTCATCATATTTACTGAGATACTTATCAATAATGGGACTGTTGTCTGTCACATAATCATCAATGTTCTTCATTGTATTATGAATTTGAGATGAATTGTAATTTCCACTTCTCATCATATCCTTTATCGCATTCAGAAGATGTTGATAGCTTTGGTAAGCATAAGTACAATTTTGGATCTTGAGATCAAGGTTTTTATGTGAGATCCAACCCTGAATCAAAAGTGCTGCTGTACTGATTGCAGTCAAACTGATGCCACCAGTCGCTATACTGCTTGCTAAACCTCCAGATGAAAATGTGATGGATAATGAACTCCCCAATAATTTACATTCTTTGAAACGTTTCAATGCCAGCTTGTAAGCAAAACACTTTTTGTGATATGCTTGGTAGTAAGATTTTAATTCTTCAACCTGTTCTTCTGTTAATTCATCTGAAATGTGATTCCAGTTGAATATGTTTTTTCGCGACTCTTTCATATATTTATTGTTTATACTATTTTGGTTCAAGCGTGTAAATATTTCATATAAAATGTGCTGTATCCTGCTCCATCAAGAATGGTATTCACATCATTCATAAGAAATGTCAAATAAGAATTGGCATTAACTTCAATTACTGCGTTTCTTATTAGCGGTGTCCATTTTGATTTAGTATTAAGACGAAGAGAAAATAAATCTTTATCAGCAGATGAATCCCTGATTTTGAATGTGTTGGATGCTCCTTTATAAGAATCGGTATAGATTATATGATAATAACCACTGATTGCTGTCCTAATATATTCACTGTTATTAGAAGCAGTGAAGGGGTATTTATTGAAACCTTTGAACTTGATTTCTCCTAAGTTGTTATGGGTTAATTCATTTGTGTAATAATAATATGTTGGTGTTGTTTTTAAAGCGTCTAATTGTTTTTTATTGATGGCATCACTATCTGCAGTACCATCAGCTACTCCAGTTATCTTTTTGTTCTCCATGTCGCTTGGTAACTCAAGTAATCATCATCATCATAATAAAGACGATCCCATAAACCTATTGATACATCATTTTGACTACCAGTGACACCATAAACAACAACATAGATAGTAGTCTGAGGATTGGTCTTACCTTTTAATCTAATGTCAATATCCAAATCATCAAAACCAGGATTTAAAACGTTTTTAGAAAAATGGATGATGCTCCGTGTCTTAGTTCCATCTATTCTGGAATTGATATTTCCTACAGATAGAGATCCGCTTGATGCATTTATTTCATTAATGGTGATACCATCTTCTACATACATTTCATAAACCAATGTATAAGAACCTTTTGGTAAATATACCAAATCAATTGATAGTCTGGTGATATAATAACCAATGCTGGAATCATAATCAATCTTGAATTCATAAGCTTTTTTATTAACTGAATGAAAATCTTTATTCTGAACTCCAATCAAATGAATATCACTATCATCTTCTTTGAACTCATCATTATCCATCACTTTTCTGAAGACATTTTCTTTATTGATTGGCTCTATGGATTGTGTTTCAGACGCTTTTATTTTCTTATCAATTATACCATTCATAATTGTATTACTATCATTAACAGTTTTGTTAACGAAATTAACAGAAGCTGCATAACTACTGTCTGATGGTTGTGGATCTTTGAGATTGATGATACTGTGATTAGCTATATTTAAATTACCTTCCATAGCCTCACTACCATCTTTTGGAAGTAGATCTGATTCATTGATTGCTATTTCACGCATTACATAATCACGTGTTTTCTTCAACAATTCAAAATTAACCGCTTTATGCTTTATTTGATCATAATTTGGATTTTCTCCATCGTCTTCAACAATAGTTTTTAGATTATCAGTATCATTATTACCCATATTTAGTTTGCCTTGCATTGAACGATCACCAAGTAAAGGAAAATAAGTTGCTTTAGCACCACCAACAGTTAAAGCTGCATTATCTGCAGAAGAACTACGGATTCTAATAATAGAGTGGTCACCCATATTCAAAGCACCAGTCATTGCTCTGCTTCCATCTAATTTCAAGAGATTTGCGGGAGAGTTTGCGGGAGAGTTTTGGTAATTTACTAATTTCAGCATCTACATAAGCTTTGCTGACAATGTCATTAGGATCATCAAAAAGTCCATCATAGTAAGGTTCACAGTTTTTTATTATATTCTGTTTGAGATCATATTCTTTACCGTCTTGAGAAAATTTTCATTCAGATATGCTTTGTTAACAACGCTTCGCAAATCTCTGTCTCTGACTTCCAAAGCATCATCAACCTTATAATCATTTAAATTATCCACAGAGAGGATATAATTCATACCCATATCTAAATTACCAGTCATGGCTTTACTTCCATCTAGTTTCAAGACATTAGTATCAATGTGGACTTTTGCTATTTCTCCATCAACATACTTCTTATTAGCGGCATCAGAGTGATCCACAGGATCACCTAAACCGTTGATGAGATTACTATTGAGATTCAAACTCTCAAAATATAGAATCTTATGATTATCCTGGACATCATTGACATCAAAAATAGCGTGATTGAAAGTTGTTGAGTATTTGCCCTTCACCACTCTTGAATAAAACAAAAATTTAATGTTTTTATTGTATTGAGAACCATAATAACGGATTTAGAACTTTATCCCATCATCTTCACCACCCTCTCCATCAGTTGTGAATTGAATGATTGATTTAGTATATTGATAAGATATTTTGTTACTATCGAATGTATTAATCGTATAATGACTATCACCATAGACATTAAAAATTATTGTATCATCAACACGAAAACCACCAGCATCACCAATAACAAATATTTCAAAAATAGAAGTGTAACTACCACTCTCCAATTGATTACCTTTCATTTTTATACTGGACCATGCTTCTCCACTGAAACCAGTATCATCACCTTCTTTCTTAATTATATAAGCATCATTATGCGTCTTATGATTTTGAAAAAAGTGGTTTGGTGATGTATTTGGTGGTAGTTTTACAGTTAATTGACTCTTATCACCAAAGTCTTTATAAAATCGGAAACTTGGTTGTAAATGATAACTATTTTGACTGACTTTAGTATGTTCTTTCAACACTTTTAAACTGACTGCATCATTGTCACCAGTAGACTCACCAATATTGGTTAATCGCTTCCCTTCAATATCATAATTACCATCATCTGTTAAATTGAATCCCACACCTGGTAACCCAGGTAGTCCACGTTTACCAATGGTTGATGATGATGAAGGTAAAATTCCGTTTGAATAACTCATTTATATTAATAGATTATATTTTTTCATTGAAATTTTTGGTGGTGAATTTTCGTGGCTTATCGATATATACAAAGGAATATGGTTCCTTGGTTGCTTTTTCATATGATTCTTTTGAAACACTGTTTTCACGGCAAATTAAACTCTTCTCATTAGCACTTGGAAACTCATAAATGGAGAAGTGAGAACAATTCAGTCTGATGTCTTTTGGCGTCTTATAGTAACTTTGACTCAGATAAATCACACAGCAATTTTTATGCCGACCTCGTATAAAATAGTCGATTAATGGTTTTTGGTTTTTATCACATACATAATCATCAAAAATGACGATTTTTTGTGAGTCAGAGTCAAGATCCTGAACTGGAATAATTTCATCATTTCTTGCTTCAATAACATCATAACCAACCTCATCGCTTATTTGTTGAAAGACATTCATGAGATTCTGATACTTGGACTGTTCTAAATTTTTGGCATACAGATAAACTTTATCAAAATATAGCAGATTGTAGATCATATGCATTAATGTGTTTGTTTTCCCTGAACCACTTGGACCGCAAATTAGCATCCGGAAACTTTGATGAGGCATGAAATCATATAGTTGTCTAAAGTTTGAGACCACATCGTCTTCAACATCATAATTCGGTATTCTCATTATATTATATTGGTATATTAATTCAACATGGTGTTTAACATGGTGTTTAACACGGTGTTCAACGTTGTTTTTTATATATGATTTGTCATTTTTATGTAACGTAATAATACAACAATAAATGAGTTTACTTAAATGGAAAGAACTTGCAAAGAGTAAAACCAAATTAGGGAATAAAATCAATTATGTCCATGATCTAATCACACAACATAAAATCGGTCAACAGACAAGCCAAGAGTCATTTGCGAAGGTATTCAAACCAGTGACAAGTAAATTAGATGATGTAATTGACAGTAATTTGGATTTAAGAATGCCTCAAAGGAGAAAAAGACCACTGAAGAATATTGATGATGAAGTTGAAGACATGAATTTGGGTGATCTTTTCGATGAACAACATACACCGCCACAGCAAGAAAAACAACTAGTACCAAAACCTCCAACATATGAAGAATCGTTGGCGGATCTTTTGGAAGGGAAGAAGGAGATATATGTCGATCCCCAATATTTTCCAGAGCAGCCACCCGAACCGGAGACGTCACCTGAATACGATGATGATGAAGAAGTAGATTATACAATAGCTGATGAAGATATAAATAGAGAAACGTTGGATTCTTTAGATCTAGCGAACTGTGAGAGTGTTGATAAGGTTCTCAATCAGTCGGAAATGACAAACCAAAAAGCTGAAAAATATCTAAATAAAATAATAAAGGATGCAGAATTTAGGAGGAGACAACTTGGAGGTTATAAGGCAGCTGTTATAAAAAAATACAATAAGGGGAAATATCGGAAGATGAGAGGAAGTTGTTAAACAAACGGTTAAACAATAATAAAGCTGTATTGAATGAATACATTACTCATCATAGGAATAAACTCAAATCAATAAAAGGTTCGGGGATCAAAGGCCGAGAAAGAAGACAGAGCGGTGGAAATGTCATATTTTTCAACAACGCAAAGCAGCTTCTCAAGAAATTAGAATTGATTATTGGTGAGGTTATTGCAGGAAACACATCAATTAAGATGAGAAATATAGGAGTTAGTATATTGGACACATTATTGAGAATGTCAACAATAAATAGACCGCAGTATAATAAATTGTATAATCAGTATTTCAAAGTATAATTGTGTAAAGTTATTATATACATGGATCGCGAGATTGTTTTATCATCATACAGTGTCAAAGATCAAGGAAACAACACTCCTCAGAATTTTATAACCAAATTCAACAGGCCCATAATATTGGATAGCAATTCTCAATATGTAGCTGGTTTGAACCGAATCATTCACGTGTCATTCACATGGTTTAATGTAAATTCTTTGTACAACAATCGATTGATAAAGTACAGGTCTGATAACGGTTCAACATTTCACAAAATCACTTTCCCAGCAGGAGTCTGGAACTATACTGACTTTGATACATACATCAAGGACATAACGAAGATTGTCAAAGATGGTGCTAATAATAATGAGTATCCTATCACTCTCGAATTCGATAATACAACATTTAGGGTCACAGTCACATTAGCCAAGAATTATCAACTTGATTTAGCTGCAAGCAATTTCAATGACCTAGTTGGGTTTGATAAAGAAATATTGAAAAGTAAACAGAATATAGGACCAAAGGTGCCAAATCTCAGTCAAGATACTGACATACTTAATATTCATTGCGACTTGATTAATGATTCACTTGTAGACGGTCAAGATAAAGACATCATTTATTCCTTCTCAACTAGTGTGCTTCAACCT
This sequence comes from Catalaphyllia jardinei, assembly GCA_022496165.2. Taxonomy (NCBI): domain Eukaryota; kingdom Metazoa; phylum Cnidaria; class Anthozoa; order Scleractinia; family Caryophylliidae; genus Catalaphyllia; species Catalaphyllia jardinei. The sequence goes on from JAEMPF020006628.1 coordinate 10,611, forward strand.
AGTTACTCCTTTACCATTGAACCGAGAAGAGTTACATTCAATCCTATCAACAAGAATAGTATAAACAGTATCAGGATACATATTACGGATGGAAAAAGGAGATTAATTGACCTGAATGGAGCGGATACATCTTTTTCCTTAATCCTGAAAAAAATATTATAACATAATAGTATAATGAAACCATTTGAATTCACTAGGGTATATCATCCAAAACTCGGTATTTTTGTGGATAAACATGTAGGATCAGGGATTATTGTTGATAATATTTCCAAACCAAGTGCTGCGTCATCCGTTGTAAAAAAGTTCGCCAAGAAATCAGGTGAGAAGGCATTAAAATAAGTAGGTGAAAGGGTAGGTAAAAAGACATCTGAGAAGTCAGGAGACCTGATAATGAAAAAGCTTAGGAATATGAGAATTGGTGATGTAGGACAAAGAGCTAAAATAGTTCCACCGCAGCAAGAAGAAAGTACAGATATGATCATCGATAGATTGATATCAGGATCAGGAAGAAGGAGGTAAAATTATATAATATATTAATATAATGGCTTTCAGAACAAGTGAATATTTGCAAAGATATGAGTTGGTTCGATATCAACTGAATGATGTTATTGAGATCCCACAGAACAATCAACATCAGAAAAAAATGGGTATAAGTTCACAATCAATGACAGGTCTGCGTTCTATGATTGGTACAATGCTTATTTTGAGATGCAGTTTCAGTTACAGGCATTGGCTGATGATACAAGTATTCCAAATGCAACCCGATCAACAGTTATTAATGGAGCTCATTCATTAATTAACCATTTGACAATAAAGAGTGCTGGTAAGATTGTATATGAAACTGATAATCTTCATAAAGTAACTTTTATCAAGAACCTCTTGGAATACAGTGATGATTTCAGTCTCTCGGTGGCTAAAGATAGTTTTTGGTATCTGGATGTAGCAAATATGGCTGACATGACTGCTGCTGGAAATACAGGATTTGAGGCTAGAAGGGAGTTGACGAAAAGAGTGGGTGAGGCTGGTAATGCTGTTGGTGATACCGCTAAAGATGTCAATGTAATTATACCTCTTAATCGATATGGTTTCTTTGAAGAGTTACATAATAAAATGTTGGTCCCAATGCATCTTCAGTTCGATATACAGTTGCAGAATGACACAGAATTAATATATAAGGTAGCTGCAGCAGCTGCTGGTCGAGTGGTTGTCAATAAATTCTTACTACGGGTTCCGAGAGTATTACCAAAGGACACTTTACACAATAAGTTTATAGAATCCTTTTTGTCAAAGGGTTCTTGGACGTATAAAAGAGAATTGCATACAGCTTCTAATCCAACACGGAGCAGTGGATTCTTCCAGATATCACCAAGTATTGACAATGTTGTTTCCGTTTTTGTTTACCTCCAACGAAATAAAACAAACGATGAAGATACAAATCCTTACCACTTCGATACTTTTAAACTGAATGCGACTGATAATAATAGCAGTCTCACGTCATGTAGATTGGAATATGGAAATGGAGTATTCTGTCCAGAAACGGAATACGATTCAGAATCAAAGGTAAGGATCGTCAACGATGTGATGTCACATGGAATGAGAAAGAATAATTACAATAGCGGTACCCAAATCAACATGTCTAATTACAACTCTGTTTATTCTCTCATATATTTTGATTTGGAGTATCAAACAGATAAAGTAACTAGAGACCCAAAGCAGTTGATATTCAGGTATAAACTGAGCGCAAGTAGTGCACTAATAAGATATTCCTCATTTCACATATGTTTTATAATCAAAAATTATATAACATATATTATATACAAGAAATGACTCAGCTTTTTGCAATAAATGTTAAACTATCAGAAAATGAGAAGAAGAATATTGGTGATGCTTATAGTAAAAGAGAAACAGTCGTCATAAGGCTAACGAATGACTCTCTTCATGGAAACGACACTCTACAGGTCCCAGCTACAGTGAAGAAGAGATTGGAGAAGAATCGGAAATTGAATAAAGGTATGGATATCAAGCTTTCTAAGACCAATATCAGAACGCAAGTTAGTGGTAGTTTACTAACCTCAGCTCTGGCTCCTGCGCGTACATTTGGACCAACCATTGCCAAAACAATGGGATTGGCAGCTTTAGCAGGAGCAACTAGTCAAGGCGCACAACAAATTGTTAAAAAGATATCTGGAAAAGAACAAACTGGAGGTTTCCTCATTCCACAAAATAAGATTGATAAGCTTATTGCAAACAAACACCTACTGACTGTAAAACAGAAGAAAGATATATTGGACGTTCTTCAAACAGGTTCAGGTGTACGTATAAAACCAACAAAAAAACAATCAGGTGGTTTACTTGGTACTTTGCTTGCCAGTATTGGGATTCCAATGGTTTTAAAAGCTTTGACCGGAAGGGGTGCTCCCAAGATTGGATCACCTACCCCACCTTCAAAAGGCGGAAAGGGAGCTCCGAGAATAGGTGCATATAGGTCGCCACCGTTTTTTGGCAGTTGGGGTGACAACCAAGTTGGTATGGGAAAAAAAAAACAAACAAAAAAAAGGAAAGGGTCTTCTTCTAGGACCAAACAGCCCGTTCAATCAAATTCCACTTCTAGGAGCAATACTGTGAAACCGAAATTCCATGAAGACATCCCGATGAGCAATCCTGATCTGCTAAAATGGTGCAGATATCTAAACATCCCAATCAATGATGTTCTATCAAGAGATGGGAAGGTTCCACATAGTCATAACCAAGCATTATTTATTTACAATCTTGAACCATCATATATGACTGGAAGCCATTGGGTAGCTACTTATGTAAAAGATGGTGTGATAAATTATTTTGATAGTTTCGGAATGCCTCCTTTTCAAGAAATGGTAAATCATGCGATCTGCTTCATCAAAATAATCAAATTCAAAATATAACTACAACCACATGTGGATACTTCTGTTTATACTTTTTGAATGAAATGAATAAGGGGAAGTCGTATTATGATTTATTAAAAGTGTTTGATATACATGATACAATGGATAATGAGAGATTCATTGAATATTATATCAAAAATACCTAAATTATATATATAAAATGGTGAAATCATATTGCGTAAAACAGAAGAAACAAAATGAATGCGTTCCAGGGAGGGAACGATACGCTAAAGCTAAACATGGGCGTATGATGTTGAAATGCACTTGTGCTGAATGTGGGATAACAAAGACCAAATTCGTGAAGAGTGGGAAACAAGGATCAGGATTTGATGATCTTATTGTTAAAGCATTGGCATCAGGTGCTAAAGGACTTTTCAACTCAGGTAGAAGTAAGGCTGGTCAAGCAATAAAATCAGAGACTGCCAAAAAGAAAATGAAAGAAATGGGACAAAAGTATTTAGACCAAATCATTGATTCAGTCGCCGATGATATGTCAAAAAAGATATGAATACAAGAGACAATACAAGGCTTACAAAGATGCTGGAGGCAGTAGATCATACAACTCATGGATTAAATGGAAAGGTTATGGCGGAGGGTTAGACATCCATAATGCTATTCTCAAGGTTGCACCTAAAAAGGGTTTTGTGATGCCTGGACATAAGTATACAGGGCCTGGAAACCCTCTGAGGTATGCTTCCAATACTGGCCAGATACTTGAGATATATCAACAACCAACAGGTAGAACAGATGCAGTCAGTATGCAGCATGATGTTGATTACTCAGTTTGTGGTAATAAACCTAAAGGTGATCAAGTGAAGTGCAAAAATGAGGCTGATCGTAAGATGGTCAAAGCTCTTGATGCTATTCCATGGAACGACAGACAATGGGGTCATGCAATACTTCACAACGCTATAGCAGCTAAGTCAAGATTGGGTATGGGTGTTAAGCCAAAAAACGGGAAAAGCCGTCGAGTGAGGAAAACTGGCAAGAAAAATTAGCAGATGAGTTACATACGCCCATAAAACGAAACTTCACTCGGAGGCGTGTAATCACAAATCATATCGATGGGCAAGTGATCTAGTTGAAATGCAACAGTTCAGTAAATGGAATAAGGGTTACCGATATCTTCTAATGGTTATTGATGTATTCAGCAAATATGGTTGGATCGTTCCATTAAAAGATAAGAAAGGTGGATCTGTCACTGAAGCATTCAAAACAATATTCAAGGAAGGTAGAAAACCACAATATCTATGGGTTGACAAGGGAAAAGAGTTCTATAACAAACATATGAAAGACCTATTAGATAAAAATGGGATACAAATGTACTCAACTGAGAATGAAGAGTAGTCATCAGTAGTTGAGAGATGGAATAGGACAATTAAATCCAAAATGTGGAAACAGTTCACAATTCAAGGTAATACAATGTATCTGGAAATGTTACCTGAACTAGTAAAACAATACAACAACACAAAACATTCAAGCAAAAAAACGACACCAGTTGAAGCATCTGATAAGAGGAATGAGGGTACAGTTTACTTCAATTTATACGGTGATATGGAAATATCAAAACAGAAACCAAAATTTAAAATAGGTGATAAGGTCAGAATATCCAAGTATAAACGGAATGTGTTTGATAAGGGTTATACACCAAACTGGACAGAAGAAGTGTTCACAGTTGATAACATCCAATACACTAATCCAATCACATACAAACTAAAGGATCTCAGAAATGAAGATATTCAAGGGAGTTTCTATGAACTTGAATTATTAAAAGCCACGCAGGATGTATTCCGCATTGATAAAGTCATTCGGAGGAACTATAAGAAGAAACAAGCTTTGGTGAAGTGGAAGGGATACGGTGATGATTTCAACAGTTGGATTCCTATGAAGGATTTAAACATACTATAAACACATATAAGTATATATTATGTAATCTTATATTGATAAGACGATATAGTATGATTATCATATTTTAGTATAATTACTCAGGTGATTATAGAAATCCTCGTGCTCTCATTGGCCGAGAATGGCGTCATATTCCGCTATAATCACCTCCGCAGAGGTGATTATAGCGGGAGGACAAATTCTCAAAATAGTTGCCTCGCGCTTTGTCAACGTGTC
>JAEMPF020006630.1:0-5000 GCA_022496165.2 Catalaphyllia jardinei
GTACCTTGCTTTTGACGACGCTAGCCTGTTCCAGGCTCTCAGTGGTTGGGGACGAGCGAGAGAAAAAGCCAGGGAGGACTAAGGCGAGGAATGGTGAATAGCCCTTTTCACGGTTAATGAAGTAAGAGAGAATTAACTCTGAAGTGTAAATTGTAGTGCTTATTTAACCCATGAATAACCCATTGGGCGTTAGCCCTAGTAAAGGGAATCAGGGAACCACGCGAGGTAAAGAAAAAATCTTTTGACCTCGGTGGGAGTCGAACCCACGACCTCCGGATTAGATCTACCGTCACTCTGAGCTACGAGGCCGGACAGAGAAAGTCGGGGTCGATTTAGATGGTGAATCCCTGATTCCCTTTACTAGGGCTAACGCCCAGTGGGTTATTCATGGGTTAAATAAGCACTACAATTTACACTTCAGAGTTAATTCTCTGTTACTTCATTTGTGTTCAAAGTGCTACGCGGCACAACATTCATATGTACCCTTACTTTCTCTTCGCCGCGATTCACCATCTAAATCGACCCCGACTTTCTCTGTCCGGCCTCGTAGCTCAGTCGGCAGAGTGACGGTAGATCTAATCCGGAGGTCGTGGGTTCTATTCCCACCGAGGTCAAAAGATTTTTTCTTTACCTCGCGTGGTTCCCTGATTCTCTTTACTAGGGCTAACGCTCAGTGGGTTATTCATGGGTTAAATTAGCACTAAAATTTACACTTCAGAGTTAATTCTCTGTTACTTCATTTGTGTTCATAGTGCTACGCGGCACAACATTCATATGTACCCTTACTTTTCACGGTTAGTTTTTCTCATTTGCATTACAATGTCATCAGACGTGGATGCGAAACTACAAAATAGCCCGAAATTGCCTCGCATACATGTTAGATTTTATTGTAATGCAAATAAGGAAAGCTAAACGTGAAAAGGGCTATTGGTTGATGGATGTAAACACAATGCATTTCCGTTTTATTCTGCCACTAATTCACATGCAGAGAAGGCAGAAAACATGGATAGCTTGGTTTTATCAGCGGGCTGATGATGTGAATTGGTCACCGTAAAGGGATTCTTGCGAATCTCTTTACGGCAAATGCATTGTGTGTATAAATCTATCAATCAATTAAGGTTTACCTTGTTCACACTGGACATTATTTTCACAGTTTGAGCAATACATGTTGAGTCATGGAACCACGAGGAACTCCGCCATGTTAAAAAATAACACACGAGACAGACCAGCCGAAGAGATTTAATTAAACGAGACTTCTATTCTTCTATAAACCTGTGTTCTCCTGAAAAATAGCGAGCAATAAAAATTGACATAAACTAATGCCTAACAATGCGGGATAAAAAAAATAAAGTTCATCCTCAAGGCGCTCAGTTGGTGGGATGCAGCACGAATAGACGGCGGAGATAGCACAAAATAGAGAAGCCTGATTCAGTCAAACTAACTAATCACCCGTAGTAGCTATCAAAGACATGTAAATAGAGGCAAGCGAGTATGACTTAAGCTTTTCTTTTCGGTATTCATTGCTTCATCACCATTCTTTCCTTCATACATTAATAGCACATCGGACCTACAATCATGGACAAAAGTCTTGGGACAAAATTGCACTTTCGGCGCTTTTGCCCACACCTCATGCCCGAACAGACGCAAATACAACTTAATTCACCTGTCTAACCTCAACCCCAACCCCATACAATGTTGAAAACTACTACGAGCAATTTTTTCTGATTTTTAACATTGTAGTTAGTGGGGAGGGGAAGCAGCGCTTTTGTTTCAAACTTCATTTCATTTTTTGTCATCAGAGCAGCTCTGTGAGCTGGAAAGCTTAGACGTTGCCTTGAATAGGCCCTTTGCAGGATCCAGTCACATGGTACAAAATAAATTATGGTGGGACGCAAGTTACACAGTGGGACTTTCCAAACAAAGGAACTCGATCAAACAAACAAAGGATCAAGATTTCTGATACCTTAAGATCCCTAAGCACATTGTCAGCCTTTAATAAAGCCGAGTCAGAGAGCTAAGGTTTTATTTTTTTTATACGATATCTATGTTCTCTCTATTAATTGGGCTTTTTTTTGTATATAGCTGTGTCATTTTTTTAGGTCTTATTCGGTAAATAAGTTTTTGGATTTTCGTTTCTTTATTTCTCTCGGCTTATTAGCATATTTTTCTTGCTAGAGGTCTAATCAGCCTCATCAATCCCGAGATTAAATAAAGCTTCATTCATTCATTCATTCATTCATTCATTCAGTCAGACGTTCTTTTATTTTGAATGGGTCATTGCTAGAATGGATACTCCAAAACTGATAGTGAGACACTTCGTGACACATGGATAGACAGACAGACAGACAGACAGACAGACTAACAGACAGACAGACAAATAGATAGACAGATAGAAGGATAGATAGATAGACAGACAGACAGACAGAAAGACAGACAGATAGACAGAGACAGACAGATAGGCAGACAGGCAGACAGACAGACAGAAAGACAGACAGATAGACAGACAGACAGGCAGACAGACAGACAGGCAGACAGACAGGCAGACAGACAGACAGACAGACAGATGGACAGACAGGCAGACAGACAGACAGGTAGACAGATAGGATAGGATAGGATAACTTTATTTAGACACGGTAAACTCATCAGTCACAACTATAAAAACTTAATTATTTACTAGAATTATTACAAATTATACAATGACTACAACTACATTGATCTAAAATACTCTAAATGATCAATTATAGCTATAATATTAAATGACAAAATAAAACCTGTTTTACATGAGTGCCGTGTATTAAGAATTCTAAATTCAACCTGATGAAAAGAGATAGACAGACAGACAGGCAGACAGACTGACAGACAGACAGACAGACAGACAGATAGGCAGGCAGGCAGACAGACAGGCAGGCAGGCAGACAGGCAGAGAGACAGACAGACAGACAGACAGACAGACAGGCAGGCAGACAGACAGACAGAGAGACAGACAGACAGACAGACAGACAGACGGACGGACAGACAGGCAGACAGACAGATGGACAGACAGACAGACAGACAGGCAGGCAGGCAGACAGACAGGCAGACAACAACAACCGTTTATATTTGCTTTGTACATAAAAATAATATACAGCAAGAAAAAATAACTTAAACTTAAATAAGCAAAAAACTACTCAGAATAGTAAGAACTAAACGAGCTGAGTAGTTACAAAGATTATTATGCCTTAGATCTGTTGTAGAATAAAGAGAAAAAAAAGAGGGAGAAAAAAAAATAAAGAGATATAAATATAAATATAAAAATGAAAGTATAAAGAGAAAAAGAAATTTAAGTAGTAATAGTACCAGTTGATGACAAAGCATTGTTTAATTAAGAGCGATAATAACTTGAAGTAAAATACTAAAGAAAAATAGTAAGCTAGCATTAAACATAAGAACTTAGGAATTGCTTAGTCAAGTTTTGTTTAAATAAACGCAAAGATAAACTTTTTATCTCTTCATCCAAATTGTTCCAGATAGAAGGACCAGAAAAATGTAGATTGAACGTGCCATAATTAGTTCTAACCTGAACAATATAATATGTTGACTTCAATGCTAGCCTAGTATTATAGTTATGTTTACATGATATGACTGTAAAATAATTGTCGAAGGCCTTAGGTAATAGGTTATGGTAATACTGAAACATAAAAATGGCAGTTTGCATAGTAACCAAATCCATGAATTTAATTAAGCCTAACTGAGAAAATATAGGGCTGGACTGAGCATCTCGTTTCAAGAATGTGACTATACGTAGGGCCTGCTTTTGCAAGGTAACAATTGGTTTTAAGGTTGTGGCATAGGTATTTCCCCAGACACCATAAGCAAGAAAAGGATACACTAAGGAATAATAAAGCTGAGTGAGAATATCATTAGTAACAAAATGCCTGAGCTTAGATAGGATGCCAATACCTCTTGAGATTTTCTTACTGACTTCATGAACATGTTTTTTTAAATGACAGTCAACAATGAGACCTAAGGATTTGATATGACTTGTTTGCTCCAAAGGCGTACCGGAGATTTTTAAACTGAAAGATAGAATTTTTCTTTGAGGAGGGTGAAAAATTGCAAAATTTGTTTTGTCAATATTCAAAGATAACCTATTAAATTGTAGCCATTGATTAAGTTTATCTAATTCTTCTTTTAATTTTAATTCAAGGCATTGTAAGTTTTGATCTTGTAAGAATATGTTGGTATCGTCTGCAAAGAGATGGAAATCTAATTCACTGGAACATTTATGCAGATCATTCACATATAACAAGAATAACAGAGGCCCCAAAACTGAACCCTTTGGTACACCACATAGAATTTGCTGTGTGCCAGATTCCACATGGCCTAGTGAAACAAACTGACTCCTATTAGATAAGTAAGAAGAAAACCATTCATGTGCAACGCCTCTGATACCATAGTATTCCAACTTATCAAGTAAGATATGGTGATCCACAGTATCGAAGGCCTTACACAAATCTATGAAGATACCACAAGAATAATTCTTACTGTCAATAGCCTTTTGGATTTTATCTATCATAAGAATAAGGGCACGGACGGTGGAATGACTGGAACGAAATCCAAATTGTTGGTCAAAAATAGTAGAAGATTTCTCAAGGTACTTAATTATTCTGTTATACATCAATCTCTCAAGAATCTTATTAAATATAGATAACAATGAGATAGGACGATAATTTGTTATCACAAGAGGTGAGCCTTTTTTATATACTGGAATAACTTTTGCAACTTTAAAATGATCAGGAACAATGCCTGATGTAAAGGAACAATTAAAAAGGCCTTCAAGAGGACAAGATATATATTAATTCTTAAGAATTTTTAAGAGGACTACTGGAATACTAAAGGGTCCAGTTGACTTACTAGGATTCAAATTGTTTATAATTTCTGTAATTTCAATATTAGTAACTGCTAAAAGAAAGAAACGGGAGCAACTGGGAGTATCAAGATACATTTTATGTGTATGAGTT
>JAEMPF020006630.1:10000-15630 GCA_022496165.2 Catalaphyllia jardinei
GGAAAGTAGACAGGGTGCCTCGGATAGGCGGGCTACCCTGTCTAGCATGTAAACGCTTCAATGCGTTTTGTAAAGAAACGCATGAGAAGTTAGCCCTCCCAGGGTACCTCGATTAGCCCGGCACACTATCTCCATGTAAACAGGCCCTAAGACTAGAAAAAATTGGAATCAGTATCTCAAGGAAAATGTTAATTTTATTCTTGAAGCTAACTTGTAAATTATAGTTAAACCTGGATAGAAAAAAATTCACTTCGCATGGGTTCGCTTGAATTGAACTCTCTTGAGCATGGACTAGGAAGAACGCAAACGCCCCTTAAATGGCAGGAACCATGAAAGTGCAAAGATGTCATCGATCCCAGATGCAAAGCAATCGTTTTGATCTTCTGGTTGATCTTTTTGTTGTTACAAAACCCTAGTTTTTAGAGTGACTTCACAAACCTCGATTCTTACATGCCAATTAGAGTCCTCAAATGCTAATGAGTGTGTTCAGAAAGATAAAACTCCTGCACGTGCGCCCACAACGGACACGATGTTTTTAAAGTATTTTTCATTGAAAGCATTCCAGATGCCGTTTGGAAATAAAGCTTAGCCACAACAACTGCAATGTGTCTGTTATTCCATGACAAGAATGAATAAATGACGGCTGCGTGCATAAGCAAAAAACGTGCTCAAACAAGAACTAATTTCGTTTTAGCATTCAAAACTACTGTGCGTCTATAGACAGTTCAGAACGTAAATAGAACGTGTGCGTATTTGTGGGAAACCGTTGAAGTTAATTTTCGCCGTAAGTCTCGCTCTTCTTTCAGATAAAAGAGTAACTAACTCCACGCAAACAGGTATGAGATAGCGTGGGTGCCGCCAAATCTGGCCTATATTGCTTTGTAGGTTTTCATTTCCTTAAAATCCTGTTCTATTTTTACCCTCCTCTTAGAGAGGAGCATGTGAAACCTTCGCGCTCGCCTTCTGTCCCTGTGATTCAATAAAGGCATCTGGCTAGTTCTTACGGGTGTCAGTAGTGACCCAGCTCGGCCGCAATGCTCATAGCTAAGCTTTCTACATTCGGATTCAAGTTCCAAGCCAGACCTAGATTGTAATGAGATCGAGAGCGCTTGAGTAGTGTATATAAGAGGGGTGCCAGCACACTAATAAAAAAATGAGTGTCAAAAAATGCTTATCTAAGCAAAAATAAAAATTACACTATAAGGCAAGAGTGAAAGGTTTATATAAACATTTGATGCTTATATAAGAGAAACTATTGTGCTAATCCTTAATATGAGGTGGTTGGAAGAAGATTAATTATTAAAAAAATTGATACTCTTTTTACTTAAAAAAATAAATATTAAGAGTATAAATGGAAGCTTATCTAAATACACCAGAAATGCAAAAATTAAGAAAAGAAGACTATAAAGAATATAGAAAGAGATATAATGTATTTAGACTAAAGTCAACTGAATGGTATTGTGATATATGTAATAATGGAAAGAACTATAGATTAGGAGGAAAATGGTCACATTTAGGTACTAAAAAGCATGAGAGAAATATATATAAACAAAAGAATTTAATAAAATTATAAAAAAAATAATTTTAAGTTAAAAAAAAATCGACACTATAATATATTAGATTATGATAAAATCTCAAAAAAAAGCTGTTAAATCATATAATATGGATGAAATTAATAGATATATCATGAATTGGCCAATTAAAAAGATAGTTATTAACCCAATAGTTCAAATAGGTGGTAGACCTATTTTTAAAAGACCTAGATTACAACAACCAATACAACCAACACCATATGTTTCACCAAAACCAACACCAAAACCAAGAATATTAAGCAGGAGACCAACACCTGCTCCAAGAAATTTTATTCAGAGACCAAAACCTGCTCCAAGAAATTTTATTCCAAAAGCAATAATAAAAGATGTTGATCAATTTATAGATAAAATAAAAGAATTTTATAAACCAGAAGTAATAGCTTCATTTAGAAAAGAATTAAATGATAAAAAAAATCAAATAAATCCAATTAAAAAATTAGATAAAGCCTTTGGTGGTTATGCATTATCTGCAGAAATAGATATTTTAGATAAGAGAGATCCAAGAAATCAATTTAGTAGAGTTTATTATTGATTGAGAATTTATTACGAGAATATTTAAATAATAATAGAGGATTAAAATTTAGTATTGCTATTAAAATAAGATTTTATAAACGTAAATTTGATGAAAATGGTAAAGAATTTAGAGAATATGTTGAGGGGTCATTTGGTAATATTGATAATCCAGAAGTTTTAATAAATAGTGATGAGATAAAAGATAAGTATGATTTTATTGTAGAGATTATATTAGAAAAAATATCAAAATGGTTATCTGGAGGATCTGGTTTAATAATAGAGGAGATAATAAGTAATTTTATTAATATTGCAAAATATGTGCCAATTGGTGGTGGATCATATTTACCATTACCAAAAGAATTACAAAATACAAAAAAAGGTTTGATTAATATTCAAAATTATGATGATTATTGTGTGATTTGGAATTCAATAAGACAAGATAATCCGAGAGATAAAAATCCACAAAGAATTACACTAAAAGATAGAAGTTACTTTAAACATTATGATTTAAAAGGAATTAACTTTCCTTGTAAAGTACCTGATATAAAGAAGTTAGAGGATAGAATAAATAAAAATATTAATATTTTTACATATGATGATGGAGTATACCCACTTTATATTAGTGAAAAAAACAATAAAATAATATTAAACATTCTTCAAATACAAGATGGAGATAAAACTCACTATGTTTACATAAAAGATATAAATAAACTTTTATATAGTAAAAATAAAAGAAACTGTCGAATGTATTACTGTGTTCGATGCTTGCATGGTTTTATAAGAGAAGACCTTTTAGAAAAACATAAACCTGATTGTAAAGATATAAATACAGGAAACTGTGCAACAAGATTACCAAATATGTTTAAAGATATAAATGGTAAATGGAGAATACCAACTACTCACTTTAAAAATCACGCAAAAAAATTAAAGCAACCATTTACTATCTATGCTGATTTTAAAGCAATATTAGAAGATTTAAAACCAGAAAAAAAGAGTTCAAGTGAATCTTATACAATAAAAGAAAAGAGACATATTCCATGTGGTTTTGGTTATAAATTAGTTTGTTGTTATGATAATAATTTTAGTAAACCAATAAAATTTTATAGAGGAAAAGATGTTGTAAAAGTGTTTTTAAATAGTATATTAGAAGAAGAGAAATACTGCAAAGAGGTTGTAGAAAACCATTTTAATAAACCTCTAAGGATGAGTGAAGAAGATGAGAAAAAATTTGCAGAAGAGAAAGAATGTCACATTTGCAAAAAGAAATATAAAAAAGATGAAAAGGGTGTTAGAGACCACTGTCATATAACTGGTAAATATAGGGGTTCTGCACACAATGAGTGCAATCTAAAATTTAGAGTAAGCGCTGATAATTTAAAAATACAAGTAGTATTTCATAACCTGAGAGGTTATGATGGTCATCACATTGTAAAAGAGATTGGTGGGATATTAAAAGAAAAAAATAAGATAATAGATTTAGAAGACACAGAAATAGAAAGATATAATGAAGAACTCCTCAAAAATAGTACAAAAGATGAATATAAGAAAAATAAAAAGAAAAAGAAGTTTAATCTTAATATTGGAATAATACCAAAGAATATAGAACAATATTTAACATTTTCAATAGGTAATATATCTTTTATTGATAGTGCTCAATTTTTACTTGGTACATTAGAAAGTTTAGCAGAGTGTTTAGCAAAGAGCAAAGAGAATAAATTTAAATATCTTAGAGAATATTTTAAAGATGATGAGGAGTTTGAGTTGGCAAAGAAAAAAGGTGTCTACCCATATAGCTATATGGACTCATTAAAAAAGTTTAATGTAACTAGTTTACCAGAAAAGAAATACTTCTTTAATGATTTAGTACAGAGAGATATTGAAGATAAAGATTATGAGCATGCACAAAAAGTATGGAAAAAGTTTAGAATAAAAAATATGGGAGAATACCATGATTTATATCTAACAATTGATGTTTTATTATTGGTAGATATTTTTGAAAATTTTAGAGAGACATGCTTAAAATATTATGGATTAGATCCACAACATTATCTATCATCACCAAGTTTAGCTTGGGATTCAGCATTAAATAATAAAAAAGGAGTAAATAAAGGAGGAGTATACTTAGATAAAATAATACAAAAAAACATAGACCAGCTTTTATTTTTTGAAAGAGGAAAGAGAGGGGGAATATGTAATATTGCACATAGAGAGGCAAAAGCAAATAATAAATATTTAACTGATTACAATCCAAATGAGAAAAGCACTTATATAATTTATCTTGATGCAAATAACCTTTATGGTTGGGCAATGTCAGAACCACTACCATATGGTGGATTTAAATGGGTAGAAGATTTTCCAGAAAATGAAATGTTGCCAAAAGTAGAGGGAAAAGGAAGGTTTTATGAAGTAGACTTAGAGTATCCAAAAGAGTTGCATGATTTACATAATGACTATCCTTGCGCTCCAGAGAGTATAACTATAACAAATGATATGTTATCAGACTACTGTCATGAATTAAAAGACAAATTTAATATTTCAGATACAAAAGTAAAAAAGCTAATGACAACACTAAATGATAAAAAAAATTATGTAGTCCACGAAAGACTTTTAGAGTATTATCTAGAATTAGGTTTAAAATTAAAAAAGGTCCACAAGATAATTGAATTTTTTGAAAAACCATGGTTGCTAGACTATATTAAATTTGATACAGATATGAGAACAAATGCAGAGACTGATTTTGAAAAAGATTTTTTTAAACTAATGAATAACAGTGTTTATGGAAAGACAATGGAAAATGTGAGAAAGAGATGTGGCGTTTACCTTGAGACAGACAAAGAGCACTTTCTTAAACAGACAAAAACACCTTATTATGGTGGTTGTAAAATATTTTCAGAAGATTTAGTTGCTGTTAATATGAGAAAGAAAGAGGTTCAAATAGATAAACCGATATACTGTGGTGTTGCTATTCTTGAATTAAGCAAATTGCTTATGTATAAATTTCACTATGGAAAAATAAAGCCACTATATGGTGATAGAGCAAAACTATTGTTTACTGATACTGACTCTCTTATGTATCAAATAGAGACAGAAGATGTTTACGAAGACCTTTTTCAATTTAGAGAACAATTAGATAATCATAAATATCCAAAAGACTCAAAATTTAAATTTACTGAGAATAAACAAGTGATTGGAAAGTTTAAAGATGAGACTGCTGGAATTCCTATAACAAAATTTGCTGGATTAAAGAGTAAAATGTATTCATATGAAACAGAGAAGAAAATAGTGGACAAAGAAACAAAAGAAGTAAAGATAATACTTGAAGAAAAAATAAAGGCAAAAGGAGTAAAGAAATATTTAATAGATAATAATCACCCAAATGAGAGATACTTTAATTATTCTCATTTTGAAGATACTCTACATAAGCAAAAAATAATAAAGACAGAAATGAAATGCATGAGATCAGACTATCATGAAATGCATAATATATTGATAAATAAAACAAGTCTATCATGCTATGATGACAAG
>JAEMPF020009784.1:0-15624 GCA_022496165.2 Catalaphyllia jardinei
GAGGGCCACAGCTCTCTTATGATTGGCTATTATAAAAACACCCACGATGACCCCCGTGGGAGCTGCTTCTAAAAATAAAAGATACGGGACAGGGTTGACTCAGAGAGTCAGTATGGAAGATGGAAGCTCCGGGTAATGGGCCCCTGTCTCGGATATTCCCCAGTTTTAGCGAGGGAATTTTCGGTCACGTGACGTGTTTAAACCAATCGCGCGCGAGCGAAAATGTTTGATGGATTATAAGCGTGTATATACGCGCGTATGTATGAAGCATTGTTGGGCAAACTGGACATTTCTGGAATGAAGAAGCGTCAGGTTATAACGCGAAATTTCCATATTGTGAAAAACGTCAATGAAAGTTAAGATATTTCGAGTTTTCAATCACTTCGCAAGTTCACCGAGAAACTATCGTTTATTAACAATTGGTTGATCTATGGTTGTCGAGACTGAGTTAAGAACAAAATTGAAGTAGTCGCTTATTATTTAAGCAATATGTTTTTATTTATCGAATATTTGAAGTAATGTATGCTGTGTTATCGGCCACACTGTAGCAACCAAAGGACCGATGAACTCCTATGAAATATACACGCGAGCCCTCTCACTTCGATTAAATGTAGCTGAACTCACCGTATAGCTTAAAGAACAAAAAAAAAAGATTCTGGAACAGAACAATAGCTTGTTTATCATTTCTTTTCATGTCAATTACAACAGCCACCTCTATAAAACAGCTAGAATAACCGTTATAGAGTTCTCATATCCCGCATTTCCACTTAATTTTTCCTGTTAATCCCACCATCCAGCCCTTTTTTTGATTAGAAATCCCGATCTCGACAACTTTTCAAAGACTTTTCTCCGTTAATTATTATTTGTTAAATTAATAAATCATTTAATAATGAACACAGATACTATTTTTAAAATAATATACTAATGACATCGCATAAAAGATCACAAAAGGATTCAATGGGTAGCAGATAAGTGAGCACAAATGATTGTAACGTTTCTTTCTGTAAACGGTTAATATATTGTTTTCTTTTCTTTTGTCCACGTATAAGCGAAAGAAAAAGATTGTTCATTCCCATAATATCTAAGAGATGTCCGGGATGCTAGTCCATTGCAGGTTTGCCTCCTACATTTTTCAGCCACTGCAAGTTAAGGCTTACTTGGCGATGGTGACAATGAATTCTGAACCATAAAGCTGTAAATAGTAGCCTCCCGACCCTAGCCGAAGCTCTCAAACCAAACCAAGGTGTTTTATCAAAGATTTTTCCCCTACTGCTATTTATAACTAAGACTTTGCACTACTTCGCTTATCGAAGAAATGTGTGACTTGTTTTGTAATGCTGTTGACCGAGATGCGTTACGATAGCGGATAATGTTGCTATATACAGTTTGTAAATATATCGCCTGAACTATAACGAAGACGAATAACTACTTTTCCAAATAGTAAGAGCCGCTAAGCAACTTGCACGTAGCCTGAAAACCCTTCTCGCTTTGTATTGTTATCCCACAAGATGTTGGTGTTGCTCGACATGTAAGCTATTTCACTGAAAATAACCCTACAATAACAAACCTGGCATGAACTGGCTCCTGCGTCAAGAGCTTAAACGCCATTCCCTCCCAATTGCCATGACAAGCAGATATGATATCGACTAATGTTCACACCCAAAATGATTTAATTCTGAGTTGTTAGAATAGGTATCTCTCTGCGCTGGAATTTTAGCAAATTTAACGAGTTGTGGCACTATTGTAACGGTTTACCCGTCTTGACAGATAGATAGGATGCGATAAAAAGCCCGCTGAAATAAAAACCTTTGAACCTAGAGAAGTAAAACTTCGCCAAAAAACTGCTAGATAATTGGTTCATTATGTGCTGTATTTTGGTAGTCATAGCTTAAATTACCAGGACGAAGGAAACTTCGCAAGTTGATAATTGCATTTTAGGCCTAAAACTGAAACGCCAAACTTTAACTTCGGATAAATTTCATATGACTTTACTCGATCTTTTGGGAAGCTCAGTAAAATGGCATTTAAAAGTTCAAGGGTAAATGAGTGAACCTACTGGCGTTTGTTTGACGTCCATCTATCTATTGATCGCCCATAAAATGGGAATTTACCCTTTTAAATTTACTCCTACCCTTGAAGGGTGCCACAAAGGTTACATTTTGGTCTTTAAAATGGTATAAATTCACGAGAAAGTTACTGATTGAACCAGTACTCGCAGGGACCGTTTAATAGGCTCCAAATGACTGATCTATAGCTTTTTTTTCGATATTGGCAAGTCAATGATCTTTCGCTTTAAAGAGAGACAAAATGTGACAAATGTGCCACACTTTACGTCTAGAGAGAGAGAGAGAGAGAGAGAGAGAGAGAGAGAGAGAGAGAGAGAGCGCAAGGGAAAAGGAAAAAAACGAAACAATCATTTGAAACCAGCAAAAACAAACAAACTGGGAATGAATAAATAGATAAGTTAAGCTAAAAGGTCTGGGTTAAAAAAAAAAAAGAAAGCACAGAACGAAACAAACCGGTAGGACAAGCAAAAAACCGCCCCACCCTCTTCTCCTTAGCTCAAGGTCTCTGAATCCGCCAGTAAAAAGGGTCTAAACATAATCATGCTTGCCAATTCGGCAATTGGCAAGCATTTTCATGAAGCGCACGGTAGGAGAGATCGTTTGAATGAGAGTCATTTTAAGATTCTGAGAAAGTGTCAAGGGAAATTTGATTGTTTAGTGTTTGAAATGCTTTATATCAAGAAGTTCAAACCTAATTTGAACGTGCAATCGGACTCCATACGTGCGAAACTTTTTGTTTAATCTGTAAATTATTTTCTCTTATTGTTCGTTTTAGTATTTATAGAACTTATTTTTATACATTCTTGACTTCATAATGACGTTAGGTTAACGTCGAAACGTCGTCGGTTTTAGCTTTTATAGCTTTTTATCGTTTTTAACTTTTTAAATCTTCCAATGTTATTAAGAAACGTTTTGTCGCAAGTTTTTATCGTCAAATGTTATTCCAAGTCACTTCTTCTTTTAAAAAGTTCTTTTACATATTCAGCCTCGCTTTTATATTTCTTTGTCGCAGATGAATTTGCACTAGTTGAAGTTTCCTCAGTATTAAAAAACGTCTGTCTTGTAAAGCGGCTTCTTTGCACTTTGAATCCTAAAATGAACGGGGAGTGTATCGACACCTTTAGGAATGGAAGATACAAGTGCCGGCAAGCAGGGTCACCCAACTACGCTTTTGTTTTAGGTGAGTTAAAACAATCATTAAAGCTACCTAGAGTGTGTGTTTAAGGCTGTAACTGGACTTTATGGGGCTAGCAAGTTTGTGTCCGTTCGGTCACTGCAGCCGCTGACCCTTGTGTTTTCACGCGCGAGATTCATGGGACGTTTTCAAATAGTACCCGAGAGTATTAACTATACGTCGAGATCTCACAAAACATAAGAGTAAATAAAGATCGGCCGTGAATGCATCCGAACGTTTCAATCAGGAATACTTTTGTTATTCGAACGGGGGATGTATGTCAGCTGTCCAAAAATCTTCGTGATAGAAAAATATGAGCCATATTATTATCTACGGTGATATTGGCAGTGATGGGAAATTCAAGGTGTAATCATGATGGTTCGTAGAATTGTTCAGAATGCTATACCATAACTGAACTGAACCAAGAGTCGCGAGAGTTCCCAGCTTTTGAGTTGTTATTATTTTATGTACCTTTGTACAGTTGTTTAAATTTTTCCTTTGAACTTTTCAGACGCTTCCTAAATCAAACCAGGTCTTGGTGCCGGCTCAGTAGACCGCTTTTGTAATTTTTCAGTAAAAACCCGCACGTACGCCGAGTGCAACAATTTTGACGAGAACGCGACAATTAAGTATTTTTACTGGCATGTTGTTTCCGATGTGTCATAATTTAAAGCTACGGGAAAGGCGATCAACATTGATAGTCGTATATTTCGTACAGGCGCTTTTGAAAATTTCAGAAAACATTCCTTATGTAGAAAGGACAATGAACTATTAAGCTTAATTCGATTCACTCAGTTAACCTCCGGTGAAGAGAAGGAAAGCTACAAGAAAACTGATCATTAATATTGCATCAATGACGAAGGTGACAGAAAAGGTCACCTTAAACTGTAAAAAAATGCTGGCGTTACAAGAGTTGCATCTAAGCCATAAGGACAAACAAATAGATTAACATTTTTGTGGCTAAGTTATCATATGGCGACGCTATCAGTTATTTTATGGTTAAGCGTTTGCACTTGGTTTTTATCAATGCTTATTTTACATGTTTTAGAACCTGAGCACTCGCGCTTTCGTGATCATAAAAAATATCTGGTGAGACCATAAGCAATGTAGAGTTGATTAACTGATGGGCATGGCAAACCCTTGTAGTGACTCTGAATCTTGCCGTCGAGTGTGCACGACTGAAGATCGGTCACTAAATACTTTTAGCTGACGAATAATTCGCTCGGCCCAATCTTTTCACGCGTGCAGAATTATGAAAGCCCCATCCTGAACAAACAAATTCATTCCGAAGTGGCGAAGCTGTTCCCATCGGAAATCACTAAACGAATAAAACGATCATGTAGCGGAATGTCTTTTACTCGGAAGATGGCTGAATTATAGACGAAAACGTTCGCGTTTTTTGTTCTTGAAGTTTTTCACCTTCTAAATGAAACGGATTTTGAAAATATATGAGTTTCCATAAACTTTTAATGCGGACTCCTATTGAATTAATGTTATTAGTAGCATGTGGAAATTACAAATGGAAGCTGCCTACTCACCGGCCATTTCTCCAAGAACCAAAACAATCACCGCAACAAACATCATGTTTAGACAAGAAAGCTGCTAACTGCCTCGAGGTGAACACTAAAATACGCAATATGAAATATTTTCCGCCAGGTGTTTTAATGAGTAATACAATAATGCGATAAACTAACAACTCTATTGGTTACAGAATGACGGGTAGCTTTGTTTTGTCAGTGACAGTCAATGTGACATGAAGTGGAAAGAAACCTGAAAACGCAGTGTAATTGTTTATACGGGTCCAATATTTACTTTCTGCTATGGCTCGAATGTCACAAAACTTTATTCTGTTTCCACAATGAACTTTTATAGGCAAACTGTATTTACACAGCGGATCCATCTCGAAAGGATTTAAATTATTTCTTGGATAATAAGCAGAAAAAGATATCGAGTGGCATCAAATTTGGAGTAGAATGCCTGCTCTTTGCAGATGATACTAGTATCTTTTACTCCAATTCAGACCCTGAACATGTTGCCTCTGTAATGAATAGTGAACTGACTAAAATTAGCTTATGGATGAAGTCAAACAAACTTTCTGTTAACATAAAGAAAACCAATTATGTCATATAGCCTAAGCAAAAATCTGTCCATATGAACCCTGAAATCTCATTTGACAGTATAGCTCTCAAGCAAGAAACAGAAGTTAAGTTCTTAGGTGTTTATATTGACGAATGTCTTACGTGGAAATCGCGCATCAGTTATATTTGCAAGAAAATCTCCAAATCCGTTGGTATAATGTACAGATTTCGTTTCTTTGTGTCATCAAATACTAAACTATTCTTGTATTACACCTTAATTTATCCTTATTTAACTTATTGCACTACAGTTTGGTCTTCTACTTGTGTAACAAACTTAAATCGCATTTTTCTTCTTCTTCAAAAACGAGCTGTGCGGGCTATGATAAATTCAAACCACCTTGCACTTTCTGCACCTTTATTTGCACAATTGAATATCTTAGATATTTTTAAAGTGGATTCCCTTTATATTGCAAAGTTTTTTTTCCTATCACCATCGTTTGCTGCCCACGCTCTTTCTAAATTTATTTCTGACTAGTGGTCAAATTCATAATTATGATACCAGAACCTCAGCTCATTTTCAACCTCATACCTGCCGAACTAATATGAAGCAATTCACTATACTCTTTCGAGGGCCAAAAATATGGAATGCTTTTCCATTATCAATTACGTCTTCCCCTAGTCTAATCACCTTCAAAAGAAAGCTTCTTGATTTCGTTAGTTAATCGTATTAACATCAACTCTTTTGTCTCTATAGTCTTACCACCGTGTGTTGAAAAAAGTAAATAAATAACAAGTCTCAATACAATGTCCTTACTAGTTTAAGAGTCGAAACATATCTCCGAGGGGACCTCTCAGTATAAATCCGGTGGTTTCTTGAGGTCTCCTCGCCACTTCTTACTTACTTTTATTATTAGTTATTATCTACTGTACACTTTTGTAATATTTTGATTTATCAATCGCTGTAACTTTCAATGAATGTACGTGGTGGTAAATAAATAAAATAAATAAAAATAAATAAATAAAATAAGATTCGGGACCGGTAAATCCCTTCGTTGACCCGCAATAGAATAATCATGAAAAGCCGACAGGAAGTTCAGCGTTGGTAAGAATATAATAATCAATTCGTCCGACGTATTGATGATGGATGCTATCATCATTATCAAGACAACTGAGTTATTCAATATGTACACCTAACTGTTACCCGTCTCGAGGCCGGTAAGCACTAAAATGCGCAATACGGTACAAGTAGTAAAAAACCTGCATAAAAGAACTAGTACATTGTTAAGGACACTCAAGCTGAAGTTTGGTCAAAAACGAACCATATACATAAGAACACATTCAGCCTGAAAGATTAAAATTGTTTCTATGCAAAAAATAATTGTCTGCCAGTTACATTAGAATAGCCTACTAGGTCCTACTAGGGTACAGTACTAAGTACGCGGGATAGGAGCCTGGACACAAGAGAGAAGCGGAAATTGAGCCTACGTACTAAGTAGATCAATATATGTTCTTGACCTAGAGGAGATTGGCTACGCGTCGATTAGACTACGAGTAGTCAGATTTTGTTCCTGAAATCGTCCGTGCGAGGAACTCGACATATGCAAGTGAAGTATGATCCTCGCAGTAAATTTTCCTCTGCGAGGATCATACTTCACTTGCATCTATAACCGCAGTTCAAATATGAATTACTTCATATACACTTTACATCATTTGAACTCGACATATATTATGCAAACTAAGGAAAGAAACGAGGAGGGAATGGGGAGAGACAGGAAAACTGGGCGGAACCATCAATCAATCAGGTGTCAAAGGCCGCAAATCGAAAAGATCAAAATACCACCGCAGCCTCTTTCTTTTTCGTCTTCTCTGCACCCGCGCTCTCACGGCTTGCCTCTCGATCGCATGCTCTTCTAGCGAGCTAGGAAAAGAAAGACTGCTCGCAGTCTACGCGCCGATATACATGCATTATATAAACAATGGCCTCCATTTTGCGTGAAAATATGCTAGGATAGTTGTCCGCGGACATTAACTGTTCCGAGAGGTAAACACTTTTCCGAGAGGGGCTATTCCCTGTTTTAGCTGGAGAATATTTGGTCACGTGACGTGTTTAGACCAATCGCGCGTGACCGAAATTATTTGATGGATTATAAGGGTTAATATTACAACGATCTCTCCTGCTGATTGGACCTCTGCACATGCGACCAAAGATCGGTTAAAATCGGAATCTTTCGTGGCCAGTAAACGCTGAACATTGAATGTTATTCTGCTGCCTATTCTTCGGATTACCTTACGAACACATGATGATCGACAGGAGCCCATCATTTGAAGCCTGCAACTACCCCATATTTCTGTCACGACGTTTTCACAGACAGATCCATTTTTAGTTTGAATTTATCTTGAATTCATATCCCAACGGGAACCTCAGTAACCAATTGCAATCACAAGCACGGAGTAATGTCGGCATGTCGAAATGATTTCGACATGTTCACGCGTGAGGCCGCATTGTTTTATCCTCACCGAAGCGTGCTTACGTATACTGGAACTGGCCTATTTCGCTGGAAAAACAACTAAAAAATGAACTGATCTGTAAAAATGCCGTTGCATTGGCTCATTGTGGGAGTTGCAGGCTCCAAGTAATGGGCTCCTGTGATCGATGATCTACGAAAACATGGACTTTTTCGCGATCGAATCCCAGGCGGTGAAGATGAGTCCAGGCGTCATCGATTAATTATACACACGCAGATGGATATTTGTATAGCTATTTTCTCCATATATCCTGCCACCTTGTAACGTTAATCGATACGTATCTTTGTTTAACATTCACGATCTGCTTTACTGGACCAAAGCATTGAAACAGTTTTGCAGTCCTGCCTTTGATAGTGATAGTATAATCAGATCATCTGCATATAAAAGAGAGTTTAATTTGGCGCCATTATGTAAAACAAAAGGATCCGATGAGATATTTTCAAAGAATAAGGTAATGCTTTAATGTATGGGTTAAAGAGGAGTGGGCTTAAAATGCAGCCTTGACAAACACCTCTTGCATACCGCTGAAAAGGTAGTATCTGAGGATCTCCAATTCTCACTGAACCAGTAGCAATGTAGTAGAGGTTTATGATTAAGTCATAAAAATTTCCTCCAACATTTATTTGTAGCAATTTATAGAAAAGCCCATCATGGCAAACTGAGTCTAAAGCTTTCCTAAAATCAACAAAACAGGCGTTCGGTATACTCTGTAGTGTAAGAACGTGGTCTGCCGTTCGGGTGTTTGGTAAAAAGCCGATTTGAGATTTGACATGTCAGGTTTAACTAGATACTGAGTCCAAACAAATTCAGGAAAATTAGGAACTGTTAATTTCATTAATTAACTTTAAAATTGTTTCCCTAATGGTAAGAGGTTTGAATAATTCTATCAAACGTAGAAAAATCTTGAAGTGGCTTCATAGGCACACCGCTCACTGCTATTTTCTCCAAGAATCCTTTAGTACCGAACATTCTATAAACATTTGGCGATTGGAATGGTGTGGCAATATCTTCTATAACAATGGATCCAACCATAGTAAAGGTGTGACGATTCTTGTTAACCCCAGATACCAATTAGAGATGGTAAGATGCCGCTTCCAAAGACAAAAATGGAACATCGATCATTTCTGAAATCAAGCTAGATAATCAAAACCTTGTCTTTGTAAATGTATACGCCCCAAAATGCATGGCATGCCACAACAAATCAAGTTTTTTAAACCAAACTCTAAGTGGCTATTCAGATAGCAGCTTGATAACTGGACGTCTCCGAGTAGTCATGACGTATGTTTATTTTCCTTGTAAATAAGAATACTGTATGTTTAGGGATTGGGGGAACAATTATAACAAAAAAAAATTAAAAAATTAACGAAATTAGAAGTCTATGCTCAAACTTCGCCTTCACGGAATTATATTTGGCGTTCATTAAATCCCCAACTGAGCTCTCTCGCTTACGTGGCGAGACAAAGCGTTCAAGTCTAAGAGTCTAAAGTCTAAGTCATAATTTGTCGTATTATCGAACCAAAATAACTAAAGGTACGAATTTGTGCAGTAAGGCGCGATGGTATGAGAACAGAGAAAAAAATCCAAGTACTTTATAAGTCTAGAAAAGAGAAATTGTTGAGCAAAAAGATTTCAAAGCTAACACTATCTAACGTTGAAGAAACTGACGACCCAAAAACGGTAACTGAAGAAGAGAAAACCTTGTATAAAAATGTATATTCTAGTAGAGATTTTAATCCCAATAATTCCGAATTGATGCCTTCTTTAGAACAACCTGTTAACAAACGTTAATGAATATCAATCTAATAAATATGAAGGCTTGCTAACCGAACAAGAGTGCTTCTAAGCTTTAGAAGACATGGACAATGGCTCGTATGGCCAGACTCAGTGTTACAAAATCTTAATTCTGGGATAACGTTATACAAAATGTTCTTGCGACCAGCGTAAACTATGCATGGCTTCGAAAAGCGTCAATTATCAAAATGTCAAACAAGAGGTACCATAACACTAATACTGACCGAAAATAGGCAAACCGACCGATCTCCTTGCCACCCGCCGCAAAATTGTCACGAAAGCAACTGCAAAAAAGACTGGATGCCGTTCTGCTGCTTGTGATAAACTCTGATCGATCAAACTGGCGTAAGACTTATTAGCGATATAATTAGGTAAAGCGCAGCAAAATGCCTCCCCAGTCTTGCTGTTTTCCGCGACTTTGAAAAGGCACTCGTGTTTCTACTAGTCAACAGAAACACGTTACATACAGCTTTTTCGACAAAAGTGTAAAAGCGTGCGCGACAATGTCGATTGGCATTATGGGTAGTAAGAGTTTGGCTTTGCTTGATTGAGGTTTAAGGCGATTCAGAAACAAAGAACGAGAAAGAACAAATACATGTTTGGCTGTCTCCTTCCGCCACGCTGAAACAGCTTCAGGTTCGCTCAAGCAACCGTAAAAACTACCATTACCCATAATAGCTTTCGACATTGTCGCGTAAACAGCTGTATGAATGTTTTCTATTTCTTAAATGCAGCATCTCAATATTTAGGAGGGGGGTTCAGAGGGCATCCAATCGGATGACTGATTTTATCAATGAGGCATTTCTTTGATTAAAATTACGCAATTATGACACTCTTCTCAACGTGTTAAATACACCTTATTCCAAAATGGCCGCCATTTTAGTATTCTTTTGTTTTCTTGCAAATTAGCCCTTGTTGCCTCGTTCTTAAACTCGAAATTCAAAAGAATATTTTCCCCTAAACGAGGCATCATGGGCTAATTTACAAGTAAACAAAAGAATACTAAAATTGCGGCCATTAGGTGTGTTAAGCGTTTCAGATTGCGAAGAAAGGAATAATAATTGGCCTTGTGTGCTTTGCGGGAGTAGAACCTACGCGTTTATAACGTATTAGTTAGATTTGTTGTCTCCCACGCGCACAAGTCCTTCAGTAGGCTCCTCCCCAAAACGTGTTTACAAGTTTGTAACGCCACAGTTCTGCTAAGAACAGAAGAGTAGAAAAATACGGCCGCAGAATTGGTCAAATAAATTACGTCTAGGGTGATATTATGGGCCGACATTCATATGTAACCTATATTTGGAAGTGCTGAATCAGAGTATTTAACTCTGGACGTCAGAAGGACCAAGGATCAGACACAGCAAATCACAGCAGAGTTAAAAAAGGAAACAAAGACGGCTGGTTTATTCGAAACTTTGCGGAAGTTTGGAGAAGAATTTGAAAAGCGTATATAAATCTAAACCTCAAAAAATGTTTTCACCCATAATTTCTTTATCAGACCTACATTCCTCACCGGCTGGTTCTAAATGGGGCGACAAAGCGACAATTTACAATGACTCCTTCTGTTGAAGTGTTTGTTTGTGTGTGTGTGTTTGCGCAATGTTTCTTTGTTTAATATCCGAAGACGTGAAAACGTCTTGTCCTTGAAATGCCTGTAAATGCGGTTCTTCCGACCATAGTAAAAAATGTATTTTGATTATGTGCACTTTAATTGGAGCTTCTATGTAAAGCGGGTTGAAATTTTCATCTCTTGCAAAAGCGTTCTGCATGTAATTGGCAATTTAATTCGTTTCACGAAGATTTCAAACCGACTAAGAGAGACATTTCTTTGATTACCATTTCTAGTACGCAATTATGACTCCCCTCCCTAACAAAAGAATTCTTTATCACGAAATCAAGTTAAATACAGGAAAAACGTCACCGGCAAACCACAACAGAGTTAAAAAAAAAAAAAAGAAAACATAAAGGGCACGTTTTCTCGAAACTTTTTGGAAGTTTGGCGAAGAATTCAAAAGCCAGTATGTGAATCCGAATCTCAGAGAAAAGTTTTCATCGGTGATCTCAAATGACAAACTTTCTTTGATTTTCTTCAATAGGTTATGTGAGCAGAAAGCAGTCGTTTTCATCACACACATTCCTGGATCTTAATCAGTGAAGCGACAAAGTTACCAATTACTATGACCTCTTCCATTGAAACATTTTTTCTATTTACGCATTGTGTCTTCAGTGCCTTTGTTTGTAATATCTGAACACGTAGTAATGTCTAATTCGTGGTCCTTCTGTCAGAGTTTACTCTGTATCATTCAGCACTTCCAAACATAGGATTACATATGAATTTTGGGCCATAATATTACCGCTTGGACGTAATTTATTTGACCAACTCTGCGGCCGCATTTTTCACTCTTCTGTTCTTAGCAACTGTGGCGTAACAAACTTGTAAACACGTTTTGGGGAGGAGCCTACTGAAGGACTTGTGCGCGTGGGAGACAACAAATCTAAATAGAGAGATTAAGCTTGACGTTATGTGGTCTTACGTCAAACGGCAAACGCCAAAAATGAAACTTTTGCCGTCTGTCTTCAGCTCTTTGAACAGTGGAGTGAAAATATTTGTATTTGTGGCGAATTGTAGGAGACATTTTTCTATTTTAATGTGATTTAATGAAGGATTAGAAGAAAAGAACACAAATTCAGAGGTCATCTTTGCCGTTTGCCGTTTGACGTAAGACCACGTAACGTCAAGCTTAATCTCTCTATAAACGCGTAGGTTCTACTTATGCAAAACACACAAGGCCAATTATTATTTCTCTCTCCGCAATCTGAAACGCTTAATTTAACTCCTTGATTTATCTCTCTCTGAGTCTGCATTACTCGCTTCACTCAGTAAAATATTAATACAATGTAGCTCCATACTCTTAAACCTTAACCTTCTAAGTAGACAGTTAAATGACAATAGAATTTTATATGAAGAACGATGTTTTCTTATTGATGATTTTGGAGGGGGGAAACTGATTAAGATTGATAATAAATCTTAAAATCGGAGAGTTCTAGAAATCAGGGATAAAATTACAATTTTCGACTGAGGAGAGGGAAGCGACTTTTGGATCGAGTTATCGGGAGGTTCGAAAAGGGATTCCACTGTATATATCACTAACAAACTTAATTTAGTATTCATTGATGTCCTTAAAATCCAGTCAATTGGCAAAGAATTAAAGCGTATATGAATCCGGACTCGAGGCGAAGGATTTTACCCGTAATTTCCAATAACAAACTCTTTTAGTTGTATTTAACTAAGGTAACTTCTAAGCCTGCAGAAACGGGCCCTCCACTTTTTTTGGTGACTATAAATCTCACGAAATACTTTCTTTCATCTCCTCTAATCTACTACCTTTAGATCTTCTTTATTTCAAATCAGTTGTTATCTTTTAATTGGCCGAATTTATACTAGAGACGAATTACCCGTCTGAGACGGATAACTCCTCAAAGTATAAATTCGGTAAGAAGACGAATTATGGAGCAAAATTCGTCTGAGGCTGATTCGTCTGATAACAAGTCTTGAAGACGTGCTAACAGACGATAAATCGTCTTAGACGGATGATCTGTCTCTAAATTTATATCTAGACGGAAACGTAGACGGTTTCTTGACGAATTTTCTACATGAGAGGGACTAGTTTCTATATTTTCGCAGGGTTTCCTGAGATGAAATGAAAGGTGTCTCGATTAATTCGACGTCTTTTCTTGAACTGCGGCTCCGACCAGTGTTGAAGGCTGTCCTCCCACCATTTAATTCTTGTTTCTTTTCTCCTTATCTGAACCAATTTTATGATGTCTTCAAGAATTTATCGCCACCCCAAATAACTACTATATTTAGGGAGCGCTCGTTTGGGGTATTCCGGAATAAGAATATAGTCCTGAATAGATTCCGGAATATATTCCGGCTATTCTGCTCCTGGGAGCCGAGCAGAATAGCCAGAATGGAAATCCAGGTATTAGGGAATGAGAGTAGCTCCTAAACAAACGCTTACTCGCATTATTCCAATTATTCTCTGATCCCAAACGAACACGCCCTTAATTTCCAATCTAATATTCACTACAGGTCTATAACACAATGATCATCGTCAAGAGGTAATTTCTTCGTCCAATATTCTAGATTAGAAAAGCTAAATACGTCGTTGTCTTGGGTCGGTGTTAAAGTCTGGGATAGCCTACCAGTTAAAATGTTTCTCACGTCTTAAGCGAATTTTAAACGCAAATTCTTCAAAAATTCTCGGAGGCAGATGATTACATTGACCTAACTGATTTGATTAAAAACTGAAAATATTTTGAAAACTCAGTGTATTATATTTGCATAATCCATCCCGCTCTTGTCAACAATATCTAAAGTATTTGTGCATTATATATCGTACTGTGACTATGTTGGCTTAACTAAAGTACTCAAAGTAATAAAAGTCCCCTTTTTTGCTCTAATATTGTTAAGTAATCGGCCAATCTCGTTTCTTTAATTGTACACATCTAGTCCTAGATTTTTTGTTTGTACTTTCGTTTCTCTTGTTTTACCTGTTAGTTATTGTAAGTTACTTCTTCATTCTGTAAGGTTGAATTGTTGTAATCTGTTTTGCGTCAATACCACTGCTCACCTCGAATAGCTGCAGCTAACCGCGAGCAGGTTCACTTTGTATGATTCCTAACAAACTTGAATTTGAAACTTGATTTTGGTATGAGAACAGACAGCGCAATTTTATTTCTACGGTTAGGTTTTCGAAAATGCCTTTCAAACTTGATAACGTTGAAAACGCCGACAGAAAAAAACTTTTAAACGGAGCTTTTCGACAACGATGTAAATGTAGTCAAGATAATCACGTGATTTCCTTGTCCGGTTTTTCTCAAACACAAATCCAAAATGAGAGGATTTTGCTGCGTTTTTTCATCTTCTCCGGCGAAGTGTGGACGGAAAACATTTGATGGGTGTCTACTGACTGACGACCGAAGACCAAAGACCGAAGATCGAAGATCGAGCACTCAAAACGAAGACTTGATTACTTTTAGGACTGTCAAAGTACTCTGCCCTTCAGACGCTTTGTGCGGTCCTTTGTCAGACACGAAGGGAAAAAATCGAGCGGTCAAAACGTTATTAGACGCCAAAAGGCAGGAAATCGAGGGGCGCGTCGTTGTGTAGAAAAGGCCGTCCTAAACTTCTGAACGGAAATCGTCGCCTAAACGCTTTGTCAAACGGCATCGAGGGATTTTCTTTCTGTTAAAAAGACCGCCCTGTACTACAAAAGGAAGAGCCTCGTCTAAACGCCTTGCCGGACGCCAAAAAAACTAGAAATCCACGGGGTCTTTGTTCTGCTGAAAAAACCGCCCTACAAAGGCTGCCCCACACTAACCGATTGTTTTTTTACGGTCTCGGAACGGCAGACCTGCCAGCCAAACTGGTTCTAAAATTCAGTCTTGACATGATATGACTAAAAATAGCCATGTTTAAGAGATTCTTACAGAGGATCAGCCAATCACACTGCAGTACCATGGAATCCAAAACCTAAGCCGGATTAAGGAGGAAGAGAAAACAAATAGTGGTTACAAACATATCAAATAAGTTCCGTATGGTATATTCAACTTGACTTGTTGAAGATAGTGTATCAAAACTAGCCATTGTAAATGTAGACGTATTGTTCCAAGAAAAAAGGCTTCATGTAGACGACTCGTGGAAATCTTAAGAAAAGTTCTCTAACTTTAACGAAAACAACAAAAAAGTAACAAGTATACGTGAACTTATGTCAATACAATTCATCATAACAGTAATTAGTGTCTTGTTTTTCGGCCATTTCAATTTCAATAGAATGAGAAAACAATCAGCGGTTACAAACATAGTAAAGTTTCGCATGGTATATTATACTTGACGTTTCGTACGCTACAACATAATATGACTAAATTTAAAAAGACGAAAGCAAAAGCGAGGTATTGGTAACTAGCTAGAAAACAATGGAAAAAGAAA
>JAEMPF020009786.1:0-10000 GCA_022496165.2 Catalaphyllia jardinei
TGGACTGATGAAGAGAAGACTAAAGAAAACGATTGGAAGAGCCTCCCTAAACGCAGTAGAGCTTGCAACAATGCTTACTGAAATCGAAGCAACACTGAACAGCCGACCTCTTACATACACCTATGGTGTATGTAAGAGGTCGGAAGACAATGGCGGATGGCAAACAACCTTTTTTAAAAAAATAAACCTCCTGAATGTAATGCCATAACCAGTGTATCTATCTCAGACATTTTATTACTAACAAAAAATATAGGAAAAAAAACAGGGAGGATTAGGCTCAGCTAAATACAGGTTTCATTATACCACAATTCACCAAAACATTTTCAAGATTTGGTCGATTATACAGAGTTTCCAGCTCCGTATGCTGAACATGACATATGGTGGTAAGAATGTCCTGTCCGAGGAGAAACACTTTAAAGCTCTGAAGATGCACAGGGAACAGACACAACTTACAGTGTATTCTTACCATGTTACTAGAACTCTGCCATTTGCTTGTCCAACAGCTAACAAGTTCTCTGGTTCAGATTTTGGGTACCATGCAACACACTACATTGCAAAAAATATGAGTAGCAAATTACAAAGGAACTCTAAAGAGGGAAAAGAGAACTAAAAAGCTACAAGCTTAGGAAACTGTTGAGACAGTTTTCTCGATCTTTTAATTGAGCTCAGTATATGATGTGATCAAACCACACTGAAGTTGCAGCCCCCTAACCCCAGTAAATGTTGTTTTGAATTGAAAATGCAGGTGTTTCTCTGACTTCTTTTCGACTAGTTCTGTCCTTGGTTGTAGGTGTGTGTGGGGCATCACTAGGCAAGTGCTGAAAAGATTAGATCAACTTCCTTTATAAGCATTGTATAAGCCGGGGGGGTTACTCCCTATAATGGCCTAGACGGGGAGGCTCTACCCGTAAGGGATACCTTTTTCAGGCTTTGGGTATATGAAAGGGTAGGGATTTCAAAAGTTGGGGTATATAAAAGGGTAGGGAAATCGGTCATTTAGGTATTTAAAAGGGCTTTTAATTATAATATTTCGCCCTACATGTAAACGAGAACAAGACTTCTTAAAGTACGTGTGTGAAAGGGGTACCTTTGTTCAATAAAAAGTATATAAAAGGGGTACCTTTCCTGCCAAAATGGTATATAAAAGGGTAAGCGGTTGGACCTCAGGGTGGAGCCTCCCCGTATCAAACTTTGTAAAGTACCCCCCACCCCACCCCCAGGTGTATAACTTACCTTGAGGTATTGTATATCAGCCATGACAGACAAAAGTGATGCATAAGTATCATCAGAAAGCTGAATCACTATCAAAAAAAGGAAAAATAAATATATTTTATAACAGATTTAACAAAGATTAAAAATTGCATGCATTCTGATTGGTGAAAACATCATCAAACAACATATCATTGGTTTAAAATGTTACAGAGAAACATTGTTTTAATGATTTGTGCACATACCGTAAAGACTCGCGGATAAGCCGCACTCGCAGATAAGCCGCACCCTGAGTTTAGCAACTCAAATTTTGGAAAAAAAGTTTTTCATGAAAAAAACTCAAAAGAAATCCAAAGTCGAGACCATGAAGTGTTCCGTCTTCATCCAAGGCAAACTCGCCAACAATGGATCGAAAAATACTCTAAAGTCTTACCCGTAATTTTAGCTCTTTAGTAGAATAAACATCATGTCTACCACTTATGACATACGATTGATATTATCCTGGTATTTGTTCACAGGTATTTCACCATTCAAGGCAGTTTTTCCATAGAATTTTGCACGTAAATTTGTTTTCTTGCATACACTGTGCGAAGCTGTGTAACCAGGCATAATATCGGATTGTTGACAGAATGCAAATAAGGCATTTCATTGCGTAGTAACAGAATGCGCTTAGCTTTAATTGGTTCAGCTTTGGGCGAGAATGATAAATGTAGGTTTGTTTACTCAGTAACAAAACAGGTCAAAACAAGATGGAAACATTTGAGTTTGTCTCTGCCGTTCGTGGCTATCATATCTACAAAGATATTTGGGAGCCATCTGTTGGTGAAAAACTCATTGCACATAGAGAGTTTCGTAATCAGTTCGACAAATTTGCTATCAAAGTGCTCAACCGCGAACAAACAGTGGGCCATCTACCACGCGAATACTCGAGAATAGCGTGGTATTTTCTCGCTCGTGGAGGATCAATTACCCTTGAAGTAACAGGCCGTCGTCGACACTGTAAACAACTTTGTGGGGGAATGGAAATTCCATGCTGTGTAAGGTTCTCCTGTTCAAGAAAAGCGACC
Organism: Catalaphyllia jardinei; assembly: GCA_022496165.2. Classification (NCBI taxonomy): domain Eukaryota; kingdom Metazoa; phylum Cnidaria; class Anthozoa; order Scleractinia; family Caryophylliidae; genus Catalaphyllia; species Catalaphyllia jardinei. Next base: position 2,277 of record JAEMPF020009786.1, read on the forward strand.
ATAAACCGTTTAAAAGACTTGTTAACGAAGAAGGTTTAACGGCAAGAAATGTAAGCTTGAAATAAGCTTATACTTATCACCAACGGCTCTTTTAGGAGCCACCAAACTCGCAAAAGCAATGACCAATATTCTCTTGTTGTTGTAATGTAGCATTTATTCCAGTATTATGCCATGAAAGTGTCCATTCACGGAAATTCACAGCACCTTTCCCAAATGGTCTCGCAGATAAGCCGCACCTACGATTTTGATCACAAATTTATGGAAAAAAGGTGCGGCTTATCCGCGAGTCTTTACGGTAATTAATCTCTATATCACAAATTAGTATATACCACACAGTCAATTGAAGTGTGGTTTTCCGCTGGCTGAGGAACGAAAGAAGCGGAAAACATTTTTTTCACACACGGCTGGGAGTCTGGGTATAGGTGTGCGGAGGGTTTCAGGTCATGTGGCTTTTGTAAGGTTTCAGTTTTTGTTTTACCATCCGCCATTGCCTGACATGTTTGGTTAGCTTTCAATTTTCAGTCGGTTTTGATCGCTCGTTGCTGTCTTCTCAATTTCTTCTGTTTCTGATGGCGAAGCATAATTCTCATACAAAATCTAGAGCTGCTACACGGCTTGAACCCTACAACAAAAGCCCACCGAATCGTTCTTCCGGGCCAAGTGGCGATAGTCATACATCTGATCGCAGTTCTCGTGGCGGGTCGAGTAGAAGTAGTAATGTACGTTCTTCGCTGCTCCACGTGTCTTCAGAACCACCGGACTGGGCGAAGGAGCTTCTTAAGCAGCAGCAAGGCAATGCTACCGAATTAAAGCGCCCCCAGAGCGAGATGGCGAGTTCAAGATCTCAGTGCGCTCAGAAACCCAGTGCAGCAAATCCAGAGTTTGCGCTTCGCTGGTAACAAGAAGCAATACCAACTAAATAAGGAAGTACTGGAAAAAATTGACGAAGCGCTGGCGATGGATGACGACGAGGATCGTACTAAAAAGCTAACTTAACAACTTGTCGCTAACATAATAGTAATAAATACACAACACAATCTTTGGCAGTAAATGGGACTAAAGACATTGGGTGCTCCCTAGCATAAATGGAGGGTGGCAGCAACACACCCTGCAAATGGAGGCAATAAGGGTGGCAGCGACACACCCTAGTGATAATGAGTAACGCAACAAGGGTGGCAGCGACACACCCTAGCAATAACAAGTAATGCAACAAGGGTGGCAGCAACACACCCTAGCAATAATAAGTAACGCAACAAGGGTGGCAGCGACACACCCTGCAAAGTATGGATGAGCCAACGAGTGAGGTGCATCCCCACCCGGGTGTAAGTGAAAGCTAAGGTGGGGCAAGAGCCCCACCCAGCCTGCAACATGCAAGGGCAGTGGCAGGTGTGCACCCAAAATAATATCCCAAATACTGCCAATTACAATATGCGAAAAGCAGAGTCCTATAAAAAGTTTATACGAATCCTGTCCCTAAGAGGACGAGGAGGCCAGCAAGCTGGGAACCTTCTGGAGCACGGAAGGTGGAGTTCTTATGTAGAGAGTAAAGCAATTGCTTGACCATCGTCCTAGTGTCTGGATAAGCCAAGGCGGCAGACCAGCTTCTGCGGCAATAGTTGCGGCACCGATCCTGAAGCTGTGGGATGAGTAGAGCTCTGTTGGCATTCCGAGACGACGGAAAATAGTGCGAAGGATGGAGGTGACTTTAGCCCTGGTGAGGTAGTTTCCAGACTGGAATACGTAAAGCGGGGAAGTGCTGTTGAAGGAACGCGTGGAGAGGTACTTTTTGAGAGCCCGTACGGCGCAGACAGAACGATGAGATGGGGCGATGAGGAGTGTGCAGCCCTGACGGTAAGGGTCGGTCTTGGATGACTTTAAATGTAGGGTTAGACATCCGCCAGAGTTGAAAGAGACATCAGAGTTGGAGAGATGCACCAGTGGGTTGAATTGGGTCGCAGATGGAGCTGTAAATTCACTAGAACGGAGGAAGCCGTAGAAGGCTAAAGTAAATGCCGACCATAGCATTAACTTGTCGGAAGGGAGCAGGTCAGAAGCCCGAGATAGCTCCTCCTTAATCTGCCGAAGGAGGGACATGGTAATGGGAAGGCGCTGACGTGAAGAGAGGCCCACTGTGCGCTTGATGCCCCGCAAGAGGAGATGAAGAAGTGGTGCTTCCTGGAAGGGGTCTGGCAAGCTGTTCTCAGTGTGAGCGAAACGGATACCTGCCAGGTAGAGCTTGATGGTTTTAAAGCTGACTTGGTCGGCAAGATAGGCAGCAAAGAACCGCAGAGTGGTCTCTGTGGCTGGAAAGCATTGCCATCCCTTGGAGGCGCAGAAGGCGGAGTATCTACGAATTCCTGCTTGGTATGAACGGCGGGTGGAATTGGCGATCGCCTGGGACTGTAGGAAGGCTAGTCGATGTGCCAAAGGGTCAGTGCTGACTTGGGAACAGGAGTTGGTTCCACATCTGCTGTCGGGGCGAGGCGGCGGAACAGCGTGATGTTTGGTAATCTTGGTGCGGATCTTTTCCGGCAGCGGCGGCAATGTGCTCTCGTGTGGAGGCTGCTGGGCAGGTTGGTGGTTTGGGACGCCCAGGGAACCTTGAAGAGCCGTGGGGAGGAGACTGGGTACTAGTTGAGGTTGCGATAAGCCGCCATCTTGGAATTCTCCCGGCGTGGCGTTTGAGTTGTGTAGGAGGACGTTCGGCGGGTTGAGGCCGGCGGTGGGGCCGCTGTTGAGGCCGCTGGCAGGAGAAAGTAGAGGAATGTCCTGTGGCAAGCTAGGAACTTGGTCAGAGCGCTGAGGGGCAACCACTTCAGCGATGATCTCGCGGAGTTGGAGAAGTTGATCCGGCGAAAATGTGGAGACCGAGGGCATCTGTTGGCGATCTGGAGGCTGTGGTCGGCCAACATCCAAAGGAGTTTCGTTCAAGGCTGTTGGAGCTTCCCGTTGAGGTGCGTGCGTGCCTGCCTGTTCGTGTTCGAAAACCCGCTGGGCCAAGCGGGTCTTCGTGCCAGTTGTCACGAGATTACGAGCCGACGCGAGAAGAATCAAAGAATTCCTAGGTAAAGCATTTAGCTCCGCCAGAGACATGGTTTTCGGGTTAAGGCTAACCGGGCGGTTACGGCGTTTGGCTGGTCGAGGAGGCATAATCGCAAAGACCAAAATACAGCACTAAGGCGAAGTAAACTTGATAAAACGTATTGTGCAACGTGTACTCGCAAGGCAAAGAATGAGGTATGCAATTCAGCCTAATGGATATAAGCATACCTTGGTATCGATTACATTTACTAACAATGTCTAGTTGTAATAAAGTACTGTTCAAAGACACAAAGGTCAGTTTATGTTGTGCTATGCAGAACAAGGTAGCTATATAATAAGTAATGTCACGCAAGGTCCCTTTTGCGAAATGATTGTAATAGATGTTTAGTGGCGATGAAAACGCTGGTAAGCACTAAGGACCAAGGTTGTGATAAGCTCCCATTAGTTAACTATATTTTACAGGTAAAATAAGCATGAAGGTAAGGATTTGCTCGTGGAAAGAACAAGCACATCTTTCTTGCCGAAAAGTATGGCTGGGATACGGTCGCTTGCTATACCGCCGATCTGCTTGATAGCGACTTGGATGGCGAAAAGAATATACAGAAGGCCCTAAAGGAAAGCAAACAGTTCAGGGAGGAGAAGAAAAAAGCAGCCTCCACCAAGGTTCCAAAGGCTAAAGGAGTTATTCCACACGCTTCGGAAAGGAGGGTTATCCTCGAGCGCAGTAATGCGAGTTACGCAACGCCATTAATGGCGGGAAAACAGGGCCAGCCAGGTGATGGGCGGTCTGTCTGTTTTTGTTGCTTCAAGCCAGGACACTTCGCAAGGGAATGCCGTGCTGCCAATGTTCAGTATGGGGCAGGAGCTGTTGGACAGTCCTCAGGAAACTATCAACAAACAAGCCAGTGAATTCCTGATGTCCGGAACGGCCAAGGATCTCTGCCGTGATGGTTCTGTGAGTGGCTCTTGTTATGATTTAGTCAGAGAGTATTTATTTGTTGACGTTAATCATAGTTGTGTTGTTGTCAAAGGTCGCTTGCGAGAGAACATTGTTTTCTGACAGAGTATCGGTGCAAGTAATTGGTTAGTGAAAGTTATTTGTGAAGGTTATTGTTTGCTGTTTGTTGAGTTACCTAAGGGGAAGTTTTTTCAGAATCACAGGAGTGCGTTATGCCATGCTGAGTTTGATGATCACTCTTCACTTTCATCTACAACCGCAGTACAAATATGAATTATTTCGTATATACTTCACAATGCTGAGTTTGTGTCTGCTGAGATTTCTAAATTGCTGAAGTCAGGTGCACTGGTGGAAGTGAGTCCTACAGACCTTCTTGTGTGCAGTCCATTGGGCGTAGCTGCGAACAGTTCAGGGAAACTTAGGCTTATTGTGGATTTACGCTATATCAATTGACATCTCCGATCATGTAAATTCAAGTACGAGGACATACGTACAGCAGCTGACTTGTTCCAACAAGGTGACTGGTTCTTCAAATTTGACTATACGAGTGGACATCACCATGTGGAAATTTTTCCTGAGCATACAAAGTTCCTTGGCTGTTCTTGGATAGACGATGGTTCCTGTAAGTTCTTTAAGTTTACTGTTTTGCCTTTCGGCCTTTTAGTTGGCCCCTTTGTGTTCACAAAGATCCAAAAAGCCCTGACCAAGCACTGGAGAAAGCAGGGTATTTGTCTGTTTATGTATCTTGATGATGGTGCAGAGGCAGATTCTGATTTCTTTGAAGCGCAACGGGTTTCAGACATGGTGCGAGTGGATGTGCGTCGGAGCGGTTTTGTGCCCAATGATGTGAAGAGCCAATGGGTTCCGGTCTAATCCGGGGAGCTGTTGGGTTGTCTTGAATTTACATGCTGGAACTTTTCAAGTCCCCCAAAGAAAAGTAGATGCTTTTTACCATGTGCTGAGGGATGTTATAGCTCACAAGTTTGTAGTATCTGCATGCACGGCAGCCCGGTTTGCAGGACTCCTGGCTTCCATGAGTTTGGCACTGGGTCCTGTGGTACGCCTTTGGACTAGAAGCTTATACCTGGACATCCTACAAGCTGGTTCATGGGACAGCCCTTTCCAGTAATCTGCAGATGCCCAAGGTGAAGTTGTTTTCTGGGAGAAGAATTTTCGTAATACAGGCTATCCGATTTGGTCTCCTAGTCCAAAGCCAGAAGTTTTGACTCAGATGCTAGTAGTTCTGGTTGGGGCGGGTTTGCTGTTCAGGTTGGAGGACAAGTTGGTCAGTCGATGAGAGTAACAAGAGCTCCACCTTCCGGGAACTGCGGGCAACTGGTCTAGTTCTGAAGTCTTTTGCACCCCTGCTAAGAGGCAAGGAGGTTCTACACAGAACTGACAACAAGAACACTGAGATCATTCTGTCAATAGGCAGACGCAAATCCGACCTTCACAATGAGGCAGTTAATATCTATAGGCTGTGCAGAGAGTTTAACATTTGTCTAACAGTAGAATGGATCAGCAAGGATTTGAATGGGGTTGCTGACGAGCTGTCACAGATTGAAGATTCAAATGACTATAAGCTCGATCCTTCCTGTTTTGCTTACTTGGACAAGTGTTTGGGTCCACACACAGTCGACCGGTTTGTGAGTATGAAGACTAAGCAGTTAGAGAGGTTTTGTAGCAGATTCCTCAACCCTGGTTGTGAAGCTGTCGACACCTTCACTGTCTCTTGGGCGGGAGATTACAATTGGCTGTTTCCTCCACCATATCTGGTTCCTCGTGTTTTGTACCACATGTCTGATGGAAGGGAAGATGGAACCCTCTTAGTCCCGGAATGGCACTCTGCGCCCTGGTGGTCCCTGCTTATTACTAAGCATAATTCATGGAGGGGGTTTGTAACAAACTCCCTAAGGATCCAACCTTATGAGGGCATCTTTATTCCAGGAGCTGCTGCCAGCTGTGTCTTTACAACAGGTGTGCCACCTTTTGGACTACTGGTGCTTCAGCTTTGCTTCTGTGGTGCCCATGTTGGGACTTAGAGGCCTGTTTGTTGCCTATGTTAAGAATCATTCTAGTGACAAAGACACAGCTGCTGTTAATACCTTGGCGATCTAATCCTGTCCTTGGTGGCTGGTGCCATGCACGTCATCATTTCTGCTATTGTTTGAGTTACAAGCTTGTTATGGATACCTGTTTGGTTTTTACCAAGCTGTTATGGCTCCTAAGGCCTGTTATGGGCTCCAAGCTGTTATGGCTTTATCCTTCTGTTATGGACCCAAATATTTTTAGTGTGTATATGCATGTAGATGTACTCTTCTTTTATGGTATGTGTGCTTTGTGCCCTTGTCCCTGCTCTTATGGCATTTATCATTGTGTTGCAGCTGCACAACCCATGGTGGCAGAGGTCAGCTTTCCAGCTGAATTTCAAGCAGATCGTTTTGACCATCCTGAATTGCAGCAGCTAGCACAGGCGTTACCAGCAATATTGGTTCATGATCACGCTGCTACAACAGTTTCGACTTATCTGCGCGCTTCTAGATCCTGGAAGTCATGGGCCAGTCATCATGATGCTGCTTGTTTGCCGGCAGATTCCGTGGTCTTCGCGCTGTACATTGTATCTCTCATTCAACAGACCCGGTCAGTGTCTTCGGTGAATTCTGCGGTGTACGGTGTGAGTTGGGTTCATAAAAAGAGTGGTTATCAGGAGCCGAGTGAGTATCCGGTGGTGAAGCAAGTGGTTGATGCTGCCAGGCGAATTCTTGCCAGACCGGCTGAACGTAAGGAACCATTGTCTTCTGTTCTGGTGCGGAAAGTGATCAGTCGCCTTGAGAAGGGTAACCTTGGTGACCTCCAGCTGGCAGCCCTGTTTTCCCTGTGTTTCTTTGGTTTTCTTCGATGGGATGACTTGCGCCATTTGTCAGTGGACAGTTTTTATTTTGCTGATTCCCATGTAGCTATCTTTCTGGAAAAACGGAAGAATGATCAGTTCCGTGAGGGATTATGGGTTTTCGTAGCCCGTTGCAATACACCCCTTTGCCCCGTCAAAATCATTGAGAAATTCTTGAGAATTGCAAACCACTCCAAAGGCTCTGCGTTATTTCGACGCGTGTTGCATACCAGGGGAGGAGTTTGTCTGTGGAAAGAGGCTATGTCTTACAGTTGGGCAAAGGAGCTGATGAAGGAGCTTGGCAAGGAAGGTCTGGATCCCTCTAAGTTTGGAATCCATAGCCTGCGTTCAGGAGGAGCCTCTGCAGCAGCAGCTCTCGGTGTGCCAGACAGACTCTTCCAGAGGCATGGAGGTTGGAGAAGTGACAAGGCTCGGAACAATTACATGAAGGAATCTTTGGACTCTCTTCTACTTGTTACAAAGTCAATTTAGGATGGACTTTGACATTGTTTATGCCAACAGCTCGTGAAGTGAGAAGGCTCGGAACAATTTATATAGATGAGTCCTTAGATGTGCTTCTACTTGTTGAAGTTTATTAGGATGGACATTGACATTGCATTTCATTCAGCTTGTTTTCTCATGTTTAGTCTTCTATGTCAATCATTACATGTCCACTTTTGCCATCGAAATAGTTTTTGTGCACATAGAAAGTATGTTTTGAGTTATTTTTCCTATTCTGCGCTCTTTGCGTTGTACATTTGAGTGGTTCGGCTTGGCATGGCTCCCCGCGGTGTGTGGGAAGTGTGGTTTTCCGCTGGCTGAGGAACGAAAGAA